>JAHPZR010000610.1:0-26360 GCA_019787425.1 Platygyra sinensis | reverse complement strand
TCAGCGCATATAAAGTACATGACTAAACACCATCATTTACGTTAACCCTCTAAACCAACTTCCTTTGATTTTGGACAAAAATAAGGTAAGCTAATACAAATGCACCTCAAAACTTGGGAGCCAGTGATTCAGTAGTCCGAGGCCACTGGCATAACATGTCAAAACGATCATTTTCTGTTGCCAAAGCAGAAAGTAAACATAAACTTTGCTTAGAATAAAGAAAACTGCGACTAGTACTTACCATAAATATGCCAGCCTACTATGAATTCCATTGCCAAATTTTAGGGAAGGAAGACGGGGTCGCCAAGGGTTTGTTTACCTCGCACGCATTCGACGTAACGCACATGCATGAGTGAAACTGGATACAAATCAAGGCTCAGCTGGCCCAACAGAAAATCACAGGGTACCCAAGCCATCCATACATAGCAAGCCTCGGAAAAACGTTACGATGGCCTGTAGCTTTCGACCGGCTTTCAACTACAAAACGCAACAACAAAAGTAAATTGGAAGTTACTTGCGGTGAAGAAAGTCTTGATTTAGTCTTTGTTGTACAAATAATTCATTTCAGTTGACACCTCAAAGTAAGATAAAGGATAGCAACAAAATTAAACGCGAAAAAAATGTTTCCCAGATCACAAACATAGGATTTCGAAGACTTGAGCTTTATTTTGTATTTACCGGTGTAATTAATACACTGGAAAACCATTTTAGTCTTACACTTATGTATTGGAACTGTGTTATGCTCCCTCTCCATAAGTTTTGTGGCTTCCCCCTCCCCTTTTCCCCACGGGGTGACTCCCATGACAACGGGGGTGTTCGTCGGAAATTTGAGAAGAACCCCTTAGGGGTACAAGAATAGTTTTTCACCCCTAATTGGTACCAATTATAAAACAAAACAATACTATTTCTTGCCATCTTTGTTTTTTCTTCCTTTTGAGCTCAATGCTCTAACAGGTACTGTAAAAGCTCCCGCTGCGGGCCTTTCGAGGCTAAACACCCTACGAAGTTTTAAACCCCTTTTAGGGGTTTATATGGGATTCCCCCTTAGGGCTTTTTGTGTGGTTCAACACCACTGTATTTCTAGGGATCAACGTCTCACTCCGGGAACACGCCCATTAACTAATTTTAACCATGGAAGTTGAACAGAGTCTGCCGGCGCAATCACAGGCATTCCAAGTTCACGTCTCGATAAAAAAAAAAGTTATAATACGTGCACATTTATTCATGAAAGCGTCAGGCGTTCTGACAGTTTGAGTACAGTGACCTAATAGATGACGCGATGTTGACCAGTACGCGAAGAGCCCTATTATAAGAAATTGTATGGGGAATGAATTGAAATGTCGTCGATTTATATTAGGGACGAATTATCCGTCTGAGACAAATAACATGTCTGAGGGGGATAATCCGTTTGCCTAAGACGGATACCTCGCTTAGGTATGAATCCGGTGTTTAGACGAATTATCTGGCTAAACTCGTCTTCAACTGATTCGTCTGCCAGCAAGTTTCCAAGACGTGCTGACAGACGAATCAACTGAGGACTATATTTGGCCACATAATTCCTCCAAACACCGGATTTATACCTAGGCGAGTTATCCGTCCCAGGAGACTAAATCGTCTGAGATTAATAAATCGCCTTCTAATATAAATTCGGCTAAACTCGTCTTCAACTGATTCGTCTGCGAGTCAACGGAGGACTACATTTGGCCACATAATTCCTCTAAAAACCGGATTTATACCTAAGCGAGTTATCCGTCCCAGGAAACTAAATCGTCTGAAATGAATAAATAACCTAATATAAATTCGGCTTTGGGCAATTACAATTTATCTCTGGTGTAAATCTGGCCAATAACACGCTGAAAATTCCGAAATATGAACATTTCACAAGTTAGCCCAGTCCCTCAACTCTGTAATAGATAAGGATTGGACCCAAAAGTCTGAATTCAACCCGTGCAGGGCGGAGAAGAAAGAGTACTGGGACTAATAAACTATCTATCAACTATCTATCTATAATTAAAAATTGAAGCATAGCCAGGATGGGACATATTCAAAAGATAAAAACGTTCGCTGGCTGTAGACTAACAGCCGAAAGCTCATTTTACTTTTTAAATTTTTTTTTTCACGAGCGAACGTTTTTATCTTTTGAATATCTATTTACAAAACAGTCTTAAGAAAGCACGCGCGCTGATTGGTTAAAAATCGTGTTTGTATAACTCGATGGAGACACAGAACTAGCGCGTGCTGTTGACGTAGTGATGGCGCGAGCAAAGAGAATTTACATTTTGATAATCAAAGTTAACAAGTTGTTTTCCTTTTTCTCGTCGTGGTGTTTTCTAAAAGAAATAGAAAACATGTGCTCCGTGTTTCTATCGAGTTATACAAAGACTCGTGAAAGTTTGGGAGAACTCGAAAAAGCTGTGGAAACAGTCGCCTGCGGCTCGTGTTCCCACAGCATTTCTCGTTCTCCCAAACTTCCACTCGTGTTTGTATAACTCGATAGAAACACGGTACATGTTTTCTATTTCTTAACTATAAACTATCTCATCCCTAGCTTTTTGTTTTGTTTTGTTTTTTAGGTGATCTCTACCGTGCTGCATTGCTCTTTCTTTGCCATTATTGTTATTTTGAGCTTGGGACACTATCTCTCAGTTCGGTCTGTAGTCATGCGAATAATGAGCAAAATTGGGCGACCTCGACGCGGGAGTCCGATGTGTTCTTAATCACGGTATGATTACAGACTGAATTGGACGACATGATTAGGAGGGTCCTGTTGCAAATTAATCATAACCATTATAATTTCCCGCAAACTAAGAGTTTCATTTGGAAAAGTGCTTCTTAAGTTAATAGTCATTTTTAAATATCATAGTTAAAAACTACGACTAGTTTTGACAGGCAGAAAAAACAATTCCAATTACACTCAGTCTGTATTTTAACAAAATCTTTCCGCTAGATGGCCGGACCACGCCGGCAAAAGTCCTCCTCAAAGCAGATCAATTTGAAGGCTGTCTGGTCCTTAATCCCTGGAATGAACTAATTTAAATCTAAAATTATCCTTTTTCTGTTATTGGTTTTGTTTGTTTGTTGTTATAGCAGGTTTAATAATTGGTTTATTACAAATAAGGTTTGAGCGAAGGAGTGTCAGTAGTCCGTGTAGTGTGACCGTACGCGCGTCAGACCGAGTGAGGATAGTTCTAAAAACAACAGCCTATTATTACACGCAAATGAAGTTTGTATAACCTAAGTGAGGTAAGCTAGGTGTCAGTTCTGCCCATGTTTAGTCGCTAATACCGGGTCAAACATAATCTCTGCAAACCGGCTAATGTAATACGACCCTAAGAGGTGTAACAGCAAAGTCTTCTGGTGTTAATGTTTGGAAGCAGACCTCGACAGTTTACGGACTCTCATGGACTGGTGCACTGACTTCTCTGTTGCCACGGATATGGTTGACCTGGAGGCGGGTACTGTGGCTCCCCTTCTTTTGCTGGATAAGGGGGTGGTGACTCTAAAGGTGAGAGATTTGTCGGGACTGGAGCATATCCTACTGAAGGAGGCGAAAATGTGTTTCCCGCAGGTTGATGAGGTTCCTGTGTAGAACGAGTAGCAGGGGTAGTGATAGTCGACAATGGAATTTCCCCACCGGCCTCTCTGTTTGGCCTCTTTTTCCGTTTAACGCGATGAACCACACAGCAAATTATTACAACTAAGACTACCACACAAGCAACGAAGCCAACCGTTAATGCTAAAGTAGCTAAAGGGAAAAGTTGAAAACAACGAAATTAGCAGAAGGAAGAGAGTTCAGTTAGAAACAATCTCAAAACATGTCAGAAATACACTAAAGGTTACATATTGCTGTTTCTTCAGCTAATAGTACACTTGTAAAATTACTCGATTATGATTGGCTTAAAAGGAGTGCGGTTTTCATGTTGCACCAGTGCAAAATTGAAGCACCAGTGCAAATTACAACGAAGATATCCGAATTTAGAACGAAGGCTCTCCAATCCTGCCGACCATCACCCGAGATATATCGAAAGTGGTCGAAGTTCACCCGAGTGGTACTTTCCTTCGCTTTGCGAGCACATACAAAGTATACCTAAACTCTTCCAAAGAACAACGAAAATCGCGGGAATTTTAGACGGGTAGTGGAATACCAAGCAAAACTTTGTTGGCCTTAGTGGTCTTATTAATTAGAAATTGCACTCAAAATCAACTGATTACCTATATAATAATACACATGAAAAAATTACTCGATTGTGATTGGCTGAGAGCAGTGCAGTTCAAACGTAACACCAGTGCAAAAAGTGTAACACCGGTGCAAAAATTGTAACACCAGTGCAAATTACACATCGTAATTCTATATTAAGATTTGCACAAAGACAATGAAATTTTGTAGGCCAATGATATCATACAAAGCAATGACAAAAATTTTGTACGGAAACTTTCAGGAAAAAGTTTTCTCGAATTCGAAATAAACGGCCTCAAGAAACATCTTCTGGCACCTTTTCTGCGCGAATTTTTTCATGTTTGTATTATTAATAAATAATCATACGGTTTTTTTCTCGTTAAATTTGGAATTAATGTGCTTTTGTGAGTTTTTCAAAAAGCTGAAATAGCACTCGCCGGCTCGTGCAATTTCAACTTTTTGAAAAACTCAAATGTTGCAAATTAATTCCAAACTGAACTCGAAACCTAATTAATTAAACTAGTTTTTCAAATTTATTTCTTATCACAAAGAGCAATGGGACTTTCATGGATTCCTTACCACGCCTCTCGTCGTGCCTTTTGTGATCTTTGAAAACTCATAGAAAATAAACGAAATTAGCTAGAACGGTAATATTTTCGCCGTGGTGATCAGGAAAAGGAAGACGTTTGGGTTTGTAGGACTTGAATTAAAAAAAAATGACAGAAAAGTATTTCGAAACCCAACTTCGTTTCAAACGGCCAGCCGTCTCCAAGCCTTTATGGGAATATTATACTTTTATGGTGGTTTACTTATCGTGAGAATGTGATGGCATTCTATATATAGTGTTGTATTGCCTAAGTTTTAACATAACCAACTTACGGAATTCCTTTACAGCTTTGAATGTGGCCTTGAATCCCCGGCGTGGTGTATCGTACTCACTGTCAGCATAGAAACGAATGTACAAATACCGACCGCTTGACTTCAAGGGCTTTGGAATTACATTACCACAGTAATACTCCATCGTATCACTCTGTTTTGAATCTCCATCACGAATCTGCACATAATCCTCACATCCATGCTCGGCCGTTCTAAAATCCAAGTCAATTCTTTCAAAGCTGAACTCTACTTTCTCCCCTTCCGGTACAGTGATGAGCCATTCACAGACCAACTCCAGGGGGTAGTACTCGGGGCTTTGTAGAGTTCCATACGAACCACTTAACCTCAGCTCCAGATTTTTCTTGTTTTCTGGTAGACAGTGCTCCGCATTGTTAACTAAGTACAAATCATATTTGATAAATTTATATCAATGCTATCCTTGTATATACTTGGCATTTATAGAAAAGAGAGAATAAGTCAAATTGAACGTCACCGACTGTCACTTTAAGAATGCCAAACTTTTTGGTGAAAAACCGATAACGAGTTGATCATAATTTGCAACACAACCCATGGCTTACCTTAACCCTCCCTGTTCAATGAATGTTGTTTGCCATTTGTAGACGATTGTTTTGAACTCAGTCAGGAGCCCATTACCCATATGGGCTCCTGACTCAGTAAAAAACTTGCCAACCTTAAACTAATAATTTCGGTATCTAACGTAAAGGCGGTGGTTGAAGATGAAAAAAAATATTTCTCCATGTAAATGAACATTTGAAGAATAACATTTTCAGACACGGGACCAAAGGATCAGGAATCTTGATTTGCATCTTCAGAATGAAACGTTCAGTTTCCTTTTGGAAATACTATACGGTCACCCGACGTCGTTCCCAGGGCCTTTCCCCCAAGCCAGGGTAAAAGCCCTGGGAACGAGGTTGACGGTCACATTGTTATTGCAGCCACCTTTTTGTCCCGACTAAAAACCCATACATTTTTTTACTGAAAAAACGCCGTTAATGCTGTTGATCGTTTTAACAGGGTTTGAGTGTAACAGTAACATAAATAGAGGTTTTGCACGGCAGCCATGTTGCATGGCAGGAACAATGGAAATATTTTGCATAAGAAAGAAAGTTTTTTTCTCCCCAAAGGAAAAGAATCTATTGTTCCTACCATGCAACATGGCTTCCGTGCAAAACCTCTATAGACAATCTCACAACCACACACTAACTGAAATGGAGCTCACTGAAAATTGTCAACTTTAGTTTCGAGAAGATGATTTTACTGCCAGTGGCATTATCACGCATACTTGCAAAAAGGAACCCGAGTACTAGGCAAGATGTTCTGCCACTAAGCCACAGGAAGTGTGGAGACCCCTGGGAGCTGGGGCAATTAAAGTCGAAACCCTGATGGTGACCACCTCTTCGGTAAGCGACAATTAACCTCTCCTCAGTTTTCCAAAATATCAAAAGTTTCCAAATCAACTGATCACCATATGCTAATGACGAAAAAATCGGAGCCAATGTGGTGTAAGCTGTCGTGAGCGACGACCTCCCTCCCACAAGGGACTACCTAGGCTTGGCATTTTGGATGGCCGCTTACGGGAGGTTGGACTGTATATAACTGAAGTGAAGCAGATGCAAACTTACGCTCTTTTACAGACTCAAAATGTGCTTTGAAACCTCTGTATGCTTGGACACCATCACGGTTGGCTCGAAACTTTATCAACATGCGACGTCCAGAGGAATAAACATCGAAGGGCTTCTTCTTTCCACAGTAACTACCAAGACGTTTATCCGTAGACGACTCGCCATCGCGAATTTCAACATAGTCCATGCCGGATTTCAAATCACAGAAACTGTACTTAGTATTGAACACGCTTTGGCCGAGTTCAAAATCTACAAAACGTAACCTTACTCTATCTCCATCTGTAGCGTATAGCCTCCATACACAGGTTGTATCATTCTGGTATGGGACAGGATAATCAGGGCTGAATATTGTACCATAATGACTTTGGACAATAATAGCATTTTCTTCTGCCTTGATGGATGGCATATTCCAGAGGCCTTCTCTGCAAATAAGTTAAAATAATTGTTTGTTACTTTCTCAGAGACCGCAGGGGTCACGTGTTCAAATCCTACCCAAGTCTATTTCTCTGGCTTTATTTTCAACTGCTTTTTTTAAAATTTGTTTTTATAATTTTTTTCATGTACGTAATTCCAATTGCTTTCGCATAAAATCCAGTACACACACTGGTACATGAAAAAATTTTGCAATGAAATGACAAGAGGAAGTTATTAATAACTACAGTTGTAATTAGGGTATGTCATTAGGGTATGTCAGTATACATAAACAATAGCATCCATTGGGTGCGAAAATATGTTAGGATATTTGTCCGTGGACATTATTTGTTCCGAGAAGCGAAGAGTTCTCCGAGGGCGAAGCTCGAGGAGAACTGTGAGCTTTGAGGAACAGATAATGTCCAACGACAAATACCCGAGCATATTTTCGAAGTCAAATGGAAGATATTGTCCTTAAAAATGTTTTTTGCAACACGCGCAATTTTTAAGATTGGGGAATTGAATATTGTCGGACGTTCCCCAGTTTTAGCTGGGGAATATTCGCTCACATGATGCATTTAGACCAATCGCGAAAATAGCGAAAATACTTGATGAATTGTAACTACTGTTAGTGTGGAGGTACGATGGCCTCAAGGTTAGTGTATAAAAGGTACCGCAAATTAAATGCTAGAGGTAACCCTGCAATGGACTAGCGGAGTAGTACTCCTAGTCCTTTTATGTTACAAACGCCAGCCTGATGGATCCCTAGGCTCGTATGAAGACTTAACCTAGGAAGTTGTTTACTGTAAGTACCTGCTCCAACCACCGAAACACGTATGCTGAATCCTCGAGAAGTGATTGTGCTGTCTGTCTGGAGCGTGATATACAGGTAACTTCCAGTGGAATAAACAACTTCAGGGTGGACTGTACCACAGTATGATCCAAGAAGGGAAGATGATTCTGAATATCCATCATAAAACGTAAGGATATCATATAGACAGCTAGGAACTGGAGAGTCTTGACCAGCTTGCAACTCGAAGTCATTGAATATAACCTTAATTACATAACCTCCGAATGGAAGGTCGAATTTTTCTTCAATTTTAACCCTCCATTTGCATTCCATGTTGTTAAGGTAATCCAAGGGATAGTAGAGGCTTTCGATGGTTCTGTTGTGAGACGCTGACGCAATGACCTTCATTGGATCATTCCCAGTGAAACAATCTATTGAGAGAAATGTATATTGATTAATAATAATAATAATAATAATAATAATAATAATAATAATTTATATAGCGCTATAGCGATTCAATGGCTGAATGGTGGAAGTGTGGTTGCCTCATGGTAAGTGCACTCATTTCAGGATTAAGCTCTCTGGTTTGAACTCTCACAGTGCCTCTTTACACCCAGGTGTATTTATAAATGGGTACCGGTGAGTTTAATGCTGGGGGTAGCCCTCTGATGGACCAACTTCCCATCCTGCAGGCAGGGGTGGGGGGGGGGGGGGGGGAAATACTCCTAGTCACTTCATGAAACAGAAAGTGGGCTCTCTGAATTGATTGGGGTTCTTGGCTTGTAGACAGACTTGACCTATATCTAGTGTACAAATAGTAGTAGAACCAGTTGGATCGCTGCATCTCTTTTAGTGTAGCAGCATTTAATTCTGGTTATTATGCAAACAGTTAGCATAATATTCATTATTATCCAACTGCACTTCGCAGAGTACAAATAACGCCCAAAACGAGTCCAAAGATCACGCGGTATTTGTACTCCAGAGGACCGGTTAGTCCGGTTTCCTTCCGTTGACCAATCAGTTAGCTGGATTTCACGCGCCAATTCCGTTCCGCTTCGCATACTTCTGTCGCGCATTCCCCGTAAATTTCCGTGAAACATAACAATTTAGCGTGTTGGATAATAAATCTCTTATTAGACGCTTTGTTGTGTAGTATCGCTGAGAATTTTTACTCGTTGTTTGTATTTTGACTCGCCCTTCGGGCTCGCCAAAATACGGCACAACTCGTAAAAATACTCAGCGATACTACACAACAAAACGTTTAATAAGATATATTTATTTAACTTGTCGAACTTTACAGCATAAGAATGATTGACCAGCTATATTAGGGAAGGACTAGCCAATTGTCAGAAAAACAAACACAAACAAACAAGCAAACAGCGATCTAACAAAGATAATAAACTGCTTACTCTGAGCAAAAGTTAATGGCCCTGCCAAAAGAACCAATATCATACCTGTAAGATAAGAGCAAATGCATAATTTAATGAATAATTGTATTCTATCTTACATAATTATAAATTACATTCAATGTTAATTTGAGATTTTCATGTAATGTTAACAGTTAACTTCACAATGTCTCTGAACTAAAGGTTATAAAAAGTGCAGGAAGTTAAATAATTCGTATTGATTTACAAACAGTTTATCCAGTTTGGCTTATTATGTTTGGTAGATTCATTAATGTTGTTCACATTTCCACTACTCTGGCCAACTTGTCTTGGATAGGCCTATTATGCAGAACGTCAACTGCTGAATACAGAACTGAGAATGCGAATGCAATGTTTGCTTATTTGTTAAGGGCAATTATAGCTTTTATTTGTTGGATCTGATATTATTTTGTAATTGGATCGGTCCAAGAAATAAAAGCTATAATCTATAACTAGTGTACCGCTGTCCGGTACTGGGGTGGCTTCCTTTTCTTCTACCCTCAAACTATATAAAAATAACAAGTACCAAGTGAGATCCAAATAAGTAACAGTAATGGATTAAAAACTTCTAAAAAAAAATTAATTGAGTTCTTTAAACCAAGGGATGCCATAGTTGGAGTCCATAACTCAGAGTCAAAAGGTGAGAGCTTATAGTGTCCATAACTCAATTACGGTCCATAACAAAGTCATCATAACGTGCCGGACGACGTCGCTCGCGTGGGGATCTGCGGGCTACGGAACAGGTATCAGAGTCATTACCTGTGGTAGGGGAGTCTAAAACTGGATCAGGAGGATTGTCTTCACAGGGCTCGCATCGGTCACCAGGAAGGTTGACATCAGGAACCTCTAGAGTAACAAATGTCGATATTGCACTTTGGTATGATGGGTGGAGAAGGAGGGGAAGGTACTGGCTGCGCTTAAAGGGCTTTGTCAGATGAGGAGTCAGTGTCACTATTGACCGCTGATGGTCGGAAGTCTGTTACTCCGGAGGGACCCTGTAGCAATCACATGTCTTCTCGCGCTAAGCTGTTTTTCGAAGTTGAGAGCCCACAAACTTTCTGATGTTGCAGAAAGAGCTGGATACCGTATACCCTCAAATAATAGCTGTCCCTCGATTAATCGCCTCCCTCGAATAGTCGGCCCCCTTTGACCGAAATATTTGAAATAATCGCCTCCCTCGAATAATCGCCCCCTTCCCCTTTGCCATTTTCTCTTTCTCTTATCCCCTCCTTCTCAAGCTTAAAATTGATATCTTGGGTAACAAACAAGCTTCCATTTAATTGTTCACAACTGAATGGTTACAAAAGCACCGTTTTTTTTTACAGTTTTTTCTATGATAATATTCATGTATTTCACAGAAATAGAAACAATCGCCCCCGGCTATTATTCGAAATACGGTACTTCTACGGCCAAAGAGCAATCACGAGCACTTGTCTTGTTGCGATTGGAGAGGAGATAGACTAAAGCACCTAAAGTGATATGGTTAGCTGGGCGGCGCCTCGTAATAAGGGGCCTTTGCCTTCACGCTGTGGGTGTGGTTGGTAATTCGTTGTTCATTCTGCTTAACGATGGTGCTTTAGTCGTGCAGTTGTATTTGATAGCTTGAAAACTGATCCCGCTGTCTACATCTCTCTTGAGGAAGGCTCACGTGAGCGGATGCGCGCGTTGAGGTTGGCTGTGGCTACTGCTAGTGTCAAAAGGGACACGGAGCCTCCTACAGGTTCGTGTCGGAGTAAAACGTTTTCGAACTCTTGAACCGCTCACTCGGCCACAGGATTCTTGTTACGATTCTTGGCATATGCAAAGTCTTTGGTGATTCTGTAATTCTTAAGTTGTCGATCTTCTGTTAGTGCCTTGAATCCTGGGGCAGGATCAGGTATGTCCAGGTTTGACCCTAATTAGATGCACGCGAATTTCAATAAGCGTCACGAAGTGTCCCCTTGCTCTTCTCCCCAACTTTAACATCACTCGTTTCTCGGAATACAGACAATTAATGTCACAAAGTGTCCCCCAAATGCTGCTCCTCAAGTAAGATTAACAGCTGCATTTATATGTGAAGAGTGATCATCGCAGTAAATTTTCCAATTTAAGCAATTGGAAAGAAGAAGCCTGAAAAAAAAAATCAGGGCTTCAACGGGATTCGAACCCGTGACCTCCGCGATACCGGTGCGATGCTCTACCAACTGAGCTATATATGAAGCCACACGTTGGGAGCGAGGTCAATTTATTGAGTTTTTATTTTCCCGTGCAGTGAAGTGATGTGAAGTATATATGAAATAATTCATATTTGTACTGCGGTTGTAGATACATGTGAAGAGTGATCATCGCAGTAAATTTTCCAATTTTTCCAATTTTTTTTCAGGCTTCTTCTTTCCAATTGCTTAAATTGGAAAATTTACTGCGATGATCACTCTTCACATGTATCTACAACCGCAGTACAAATATGAATTATTTCATATATACTTCACAGCTGCATTTATCCTAAGATAAAAATAACACTTACCTTTACCCTAACCTTATTGTTAGAAATAGGTAGCAAAGGCTTACACTTAAAGGGACACTTCGTGTTAGATGTCAAAATTCGCCGTGCATCTAATTAGGGTCAAACCTGGACATAAGTGAGGATCAGTGCATACTTCTGCTGGTGGTCCGTCTAGTGGACGCATTTGAATACATAGGGGAATAATAGCGTCAGGTAGGGTGTGGTGTCGCTCATTCCCTAACAGAGTCGTGGCTGTGAAAGAAGTCGCGCATTCACGTAGCACTAATATGAGCTGTCTCGATCGTTTAATAACGTCTACGGCGAATAAACGGCCAACGGCCTCGGGTAAGAGGGAAGTTGACTGCTCTTCGCGAGCTTACGGAGTTTGACGCAAGGTGGCATATTGGTGGCAAGCTTGTGTCACTCGCTCGATGGCCTTGTCTTTATCTAGGGCATACAGATAGCGTTTTGTGACAGCCTTGAGTTGATTACTGTATGGGTGACTGAGCTGGATGTGTATAACGCGGTTAAGAGTCCCTCTAGGACCTGTCGGGGAACAACAATGTTTCCGTACATGCGGACCTGTCGGGGAACAACAATGTTTTCCGTACATGCTCTTCAAAAAGCAGTACAGAAGAGATTTCTATTGAGCTCTCAAAACTGAACCATAATCTAACTACTAACCATAGAAGATAATAATGCACAATATGTAGGATATCATTTTCGTCTCTTTTTCTCTAGCTTGTCTTTCTTCTCTTCAAATATACTCACATGCAGCCAACGCCAATTTATCTCTCACATGACAGTGACCAACTCGAAAGCTCATTAGCTACTTTGGTCACTGTACACGATTAAATAGTGTTTCTTTTCTGGTTAACTTTGTTTGTATTTTTTTTATTTCTATATAATTGTAAACTATGTTATATTAAGTTGTATCACGTCTGTAAACAGTGTAAAAAATATAAAACTTAAACTTAACAATGCACTCACGGGTGGGAGCGAGAGGTTCACTACGCTTAGGGACGGACCATTAGAAAAGTGATTGGGGGGGGGGGGGGAGGGGAAAAAACCAAAAAAAATTCATGCAAGGGAAATTGTCAAGAAAAAAATTCGTGCAAAGAAGAAGGTACAAGAAAAAAAATTCATGCAGAAGGGAAGGTCCAGGTACGGTTGCTATGGCAGTGACGTCATTTATCTGTTAGGTTGCTGTCATCGCAAGAATTTTGCGGTTCTATTGTGGTTTGCGATAATTGCTTTCAATATAAAAGAAACTGTGTACTATAAGTAACCTGGTAATTTTCAGATATGATTTGGCCCGCATAATTTTATTTTTTTATAATAAATTTTCACAACGCGGGATTATTGTTCGCTTACACATAATGGAGACTTCGACTTCCAATGAACCCGTCATTGGTCATTGAAAACGGGCACAAAACGAGACTTGCCTCCCGAATTAGAAGATATGGTGTTCTCCTGACGCATTTGTGCGAAATTGATCCAGTTTTCAGTCGAATTTTCTTCGTGGAGTTAAAGAAGCGATTATTTCAAATATTTCGGTCAAAGGGGGCCGACTATTCGAGGGAGGCGATTAATCGAGGGACAGCTATTATTTGAGGGTATACGGTATCCAGCTCTTTCTGCAACATCAGAAAGTTTGTGGGCTCTCAACTTCGAGAAACAGCTTAGCGCGAGAAGACATGTGATTGCTACAGGGTCCCTCCGGAGTAACAGACTTCCGACCATCAGCGGTCAATAGTGACACTGACTCCTCATCTGACAAAGCCCTTTAAGCGCAGCCAGTACCTTCCCCTCCTTCTCCACCCATCATACCAAAGTTCAATATCGACATTTGTTACTCAAGAGGTTCCTGATGTCAACCTTCCTGGTGACCGATGCGAGCCCTGTGAAGACAATCCTCCTGATCCAGTTTTAGACTCCCCTACCACAGGTAATGACTCTGATACCTGTTCCGTAGCCCGCAGCTCCCCACGCGAGCGACGTCGTCCGGCACGTTATGATGACTTTGTTATGGACCGTAATTGAGTTATGGACACTATAAGCTCTCACCTTTTGACTCTGAGTTATGGACTCCAACTATGGCATCCCTTGGTTTAAAGAACTCAATTAATTTTTTTTTAGAAGTTTTTAATCCATTACTGTTACTTATTTGGATCTCACTTGGTACTTGTTATTTTTATATAGTTTGAGGGTAGAAGAAAAGGAAGCCACCCCAGTACCGGACAGCGGTACACTAGTTATAGATTATAGCTTTTATTTCTTGGACCGATCCAATTACAAAGTAATATCAGATCCAACAAATAAAAGCTATAATTGCCCTTAACAAATAAGCAAACATTGCATTCGCATTCTCAGTTCTGTATTCAGCAGTTGACGTTCTGCATAATAGGCCTATCCAAGACAAGTTGGCCAGAGTAGTGGAAATGTGAACAACATTAATGAATCTACCAAACATAATAAGCCAAACTGGATAAACTGTTTGTAAATCAATACGAATTATTTAACTTCCTGCACTTTTTATAACCTTTAGTTCAGAGACATTGTGAAGTTAACTGTTAACATTACATGAAAATCTCAAATTAACATTGAATGTAATTTATAATTACGTAAGATAGAATACAATTATTCATTAAATTATGCATTTGCTCTTATCTTACAGGTATGATACTGGTTCTTTTGGCAGGGCCATTAACTTTTGCTCAGAGTAAGCAGTTTATTATCTTTGTTAGATCGCTGTTTGCTGTTTGTTTGTTTGTGTGTTGTTTTTCTGACAATTGGCTAGTCCTTCTCTAATATAGCTGGTCAATCATTCTTATGCTGTAAAGTTCGACAAGTTAATAAATATATCTTATTAAACGTTTTGTTGTGTAGTATCGCTGAGTATTTTTACGAGTTGTGCCGTATTTTGGCGAGCCCGAAGGGCGAGTCAAAATACAAACAACGAGTAAAAATTCTCAGCGATACTACACAACAAAGCGTCTAATAAGAGATTTATTATCCAACACGCTAAATTGTTATGTTTCACGGAAATTTACGGGGAATGCGCGACAGAAGTATGCGAAGCGGAACGGAATTGGCGCGTGAAATCCAGCTAACTGATTGGGTCAACGGAAGGAAACCGGACTAACCGGTCCTCTGGAGTACAAATACCGCGTGATCTTTGGACTCGTTTTGGGCGTTATTTGTACTCTGCGAAGTGCAGTTGGATAATAATGAATATTATGCTAACTGTTTGCATAATAACCAGAATTAAATGCTGCTACACTAAAAGAGATGCAGCGATCCAACTGGTTCTACTACTATTTGTACACTAGATATAGGTCAAGTCTGTCTACAAGCCAAGAACCCCAATCAATTCAGAGAGCCCACTTTCTGTTTCATGAAGTGACTAGGAGTATTTCCCCCCCCCCCCCCCCCCACCCCTGCCTGCAGGATGGGAAGTTGGTCCATCAGAGGGCTACCCCCAGCATTAAACTCACCGGTACCCATTTATAAATACACCTGGGTGTAAGAGGCACTGTGAGAGTTCAAACCAGAGAGCTTAATCCTGAAATGAGTGCACTTACCATGAGGCAACCACACTTCCACCATTCAGCCATTGAATCGCTATAGCGCTATATAAATTATTATTATTATTATTATTATTATTATTATTATTATTAATCAATATACATTTCTCTCAATAGATTGTTTCACTGGGAATGATCCAATGAAGGTCATTGCGTCAGCGTCTCACAACAGAACCATCGAAAGCCTCTACTATCCCTTGGATTACCTTAACAACATGGAATGCAAATGGAGGGTTAAAATTGAAGAAAAATTCGACCTTCCATTCGGAGGTTATGTAATTAAGGTTATATTCAATGACTTCGAGTTGCAAGCTGGTCAAGACTCTCCAGTTCCTAGCTGTCTATATGATATCCTTACGTTTTATGATGGATATTCAGAATCATCTTCCCTTCTTGGATCATACTGTGGTACAGTCCACCCTGAAGTTGTTTATTCCACTGGAAGTTACCTGTATATCACGCTCCAGACAGACAGCACAATCACTTCTCGAGGATTCAGCATACGTGTTTCGGTGGTTGGAGCAGGTACTTACAGTAAACAACTTCCTAGGTTAAGTCTTCATACGAGCCTAGGGATCCATCAGGCTGGCGTTTGTAACATAAAAGGACTAGGAGTACTACTCCGCTAGTCCATTGCAGGGTTACCTCTAGCATTTAATTTGCGGTACCTTTTATACACTAACCTTGAGGCCATCGTACCTCCACACTAACAGTAGTTACAATTCATCAAGTATTTTCGCTATTTTCGCGATTGGTCTAAATGCATCATGTGAGCGAATATTCCCCAGCTAAAACTGGGGAACGTCCGACAATATTCAATTCCCCAATCTTAAAAATTGCGCGTGTTGCAAAAAACATTTTTAAGGACAATATCTTCCATTTGACTTCGAAAATATGCTCGGGTATTTGTCGTTGGACATTATCTGTTCCTCAAAGCTCACAGTTCTCCTCGAGCTTCGCCCTCGGAGAACTCTTCGCTTCTCGGAACAAATAATGTCCACGGACAAATATCCTAACATATTTTCGCACCCAATGGATGCTATTGTTTATGTATACTGACATACCCTAATGACATACCCTAATTACAACTGTAGTTATTAATAACTTCCTCTTGTCATTTCATTGCAAAATTTTTTCATGTACCAGTGTGTGTACTGGATTTTATGCGAAAGCAATTGGAATTACGTACATGAAAAAAATTATAAAAACAAATTTTAAAAAAAGCAGTTGAAAATAAAGCCAGAGAAATAGACTTGGGTAGGATTTGAACACGTGACCCCTGCGGTCTCTGAGAAAGTAACAAACAATTATTTTAACTTATTTGCAGAGAAGGCCTCTGGAATATGCCATCCATCAAGGGCAGAAGAAAATGCTATTATTGTCCAAAGTCATTATGGTACAATATTCAGCCCTGATTATCCTGTCCCATACCAGAATGATACAACCTGTGTATGGAGGCTATACGCTACAGATGGAGATAGAGTAAGGTTACGTTTTGTAGATTTTGAACTCGGCCAAAGCGTGTTCAATACTAAGTACAGTTTCTGTGATTTGAAATCCGGCATGGACTATGTTGAAATTCGCGATGGCGAGTCGTCTACGGATAAACGTCTTGGTAGTTACTGTGGAAAGAAGAAGCCCTTCGATGTTTATTCCTCTGGACGTCGCATGTTGATAAAGTTTCGAGCCAACCGTGATGGTGTCCAAGCATACAGAGGTTTCAAAGCACATTTTGAGTCTGTAAAAGAGCGTAAGTTTGCATCTGCTTCACTTCAGTTATATACAGTCCAACCTCCCGTAAGCGGCCATCCAAAATGCCAAGCCTAGGTAGTCCCTTGTGGGAGGGAGGTCGTCGCTCACGACAGCTTACACCACATTGGCTCCGATTTTTTCGTCATTAGCATATGGTGATCAGTTGATTTGGAAACTTTTGATATTTTGGAAAACTGAGGAGAGGTTAATTGTCGCTTACCGAAGAGGTGGTCACCATCAGGGTTTCGACTTTAATTGCCCCAGCTCCCAGGGGTCTCCACACTTCCTGTGGCTTAGTGGCAGAACATCTTGCCTAGTACTCGGGTTCCTTTTTGCAAGTATGCGTGATAATGCCACTGGCAGTAAAATCATCTTCTCGAAACTAAAGTTGACAATTTTCAGTGAGCTCCATTTCAGTTAGTGTGTGGTTGTGAGATTGTCTATAGAGGTTTTGCACGGAAGCCATGTTGCATGGTAGGAACAATAGATTCTTTTCCTTTGGGGAGAAAAAAACTTTCTTTCTTATGCAAAATATTTCCATTGTTCCTGCCATGCAACATGGCTGCCGTGCAAAACCTCTATTTATGTTACTGTTACACTCAAACCCTGTTAAAACGATCAACAGCATTAACGGCGTTTTTTCAGTAAAAAAATGTATGGGTTTTTAGTCGGGACAAAAAGGTGGCTGCAATAACAATGTGACCGTCAACCTCGTTCCCAGGGCTTTTACCCTGGCTTGGGGGAAAGGCCCTGGGAACGACGTCGGGTGACCGTATAGTATTTCCAAAAGGAAACTGAACGTTTCATTCTGAAGATGCAAATCAAGATTCCTGATCCTTTGGTCCCGTGTCTGAAAATGTTATTCTTCAAATGTTCATTTACATGGAGAAATATTTTTTTTCATCTTCAACCACCGCCTTTACGTTAGATACCGAAATTATTAGTTTAAGGTTGGCAAGTTTTTTACTGAGTCAGGAGCCCATATGGGTAATGGGCTCCTGACTGAGTTCAAAACAATCGTCTACAAATGGCAAACAACATTCATTGAACAGGGAGGGTTAAGGTAAGCCATGGGTTGTGTTGCAAATTATGATCAACTCGTTATCGGTTTTTCACCAAAAAGTTTGGCATTCTTAAAGTGACAGTCGGTGACGTTCAATTTGACTTATTCTCTCTTTTCTATAAATGCCAAGTATATACAAGGATAGCATTGATATAAATTTATCAAATATGATTTGTACTTAGTTAACAATGCGGAGCACTGTCTACCAGAAAACAAGAAAAATCTGGAGCTGAGGTTAAGTGGTTCGTATGGAACTCTACAAAGCCCCGAGTACTACCCCCTGGAGTTGGTCTGTGAATGGCTCATCACTGTACCGGAAGGGGAGAAAGTAGAGTTCAGCTTTGAAAGAATTGACTTGGATTTTAGAACGGCCGAGCATGGATGTGAGGATTATGTGCAGATTCGTGATGGAGATTCAAAACAGAGTGATACGATGGAGTATTACTGTGGTAATGTAATTCCAAAGCCCTTGAAGTCAAGCGGTCGGTATTTGTACATTCGTTTCTATGCTGACAGTGAGTACGATACACCACGCCGGGGATTCAAGGCCACATTCAAAGCTGTAAAGGAATTCCGTAAGTTGGTTATGTTAAAACTTAGGCAATACAACACTATATATAGAATGCCATCACATTCTCACGATAAGTAAACCACCATAAAAGTATAATATTCCCATAAAGGCTTGGAGACGGCTGGCCGTTTGAAACGAAGTTGGGTTTCGAAATACTTTTCTGTCATTTTTTTTTAATTCAAGTCCTACAAACCCAAACGTCTTCCTTTTCCTGATCACCACGGCGAAAATATTACCGTTCTAGCTAATTTCGTTTATTTTCTATGAGTTTTCAAAGATCACAAAAGGCACGACGAGAGGCGTGGTAAGGAATCCATGAAAGTCCCATTGCTCTTTGTGATAAGAAATAAATTTGAAAAACTAGTTTAATTAATTAGGTTTCGAGTTCAGTTTGGAATTAATTTGCAACATTTGAGTTTTTCAAAAAGTTGAAATTGCACGAGCCGGCGAGTGCTATTTCAGCTTTTTGAAAAACTCACAAAAGCACATTAATTCCAAATTTAACGAGAAAAAAACCGTATGATTATTTATTAATAATACAAACATGAAAAAATTCGCGCAGAAAAGGTGCCAGAAGATGTTTCTTGAGGCCGTTTATTTCGAATTCGAGAAAACTTTTTCCTGAAAGTTTCCGTACAAAATTTTTGTCATTGCTTTGTATGATATCATTGGCCTACAAAATTTCATTGTCTTTGTGCAAATCTTAATATAGAATTACGATGTGTAATTTGCACTGGTGTTACAATTTTTGCACCGGTGTTACACTTTTTGCACTGGTGTTACGTTTGAACTGCACTGCTCTCAGCCAATCACAATCGAGTAATTTTTTCATGTGTATTATTATATAGGTAATCAGTTGATTTTGAGTGCAATTTCTAATTAATAAGACCACTAAGGCCAACAAAGTTTTGCTTGGTATTCCACTACCCGTCTAAAATTCCCGCGATTTTCGTTGTTCTTTGGAAGAGTTTAGGTATACTTTGTATGTGCTCGCAAAGCGAAGGAAAGTACCACTCGGGTGAACTTCGACCACTTTCGATATATCTCGGGTGATGGTCGGCAGGATTGGAGAGCCTTCGTTCTAAATTCGGATATCTTCGTTGTAATTTGCACTGGTGCTTCAATTTTGCACTGGTGCAACATGAAAACCGCACTCCTTTTAAGCCAATCATAATCGAGTAATTTTACAAGTGTACTATTAGCTGAAGAAACAGCAATATGTAACCTTTAGTGTATTTCTGACATGTTTTGAGATTGTTTCTAACTGAACTCTCTTCCTTCTGCTAATTTCGTTGTTTTCAACTTTTCCCTTTAGCTACTTTAGCATTAACGGTTGGCTTCGTTGCTTGTGTGGTAGTCTTAGTTGTAATAATTTGCTGTGTGGTTCATCGCGTTAAACGGAAAAAGAGGCCAAACAGAGAGGCCGGTGGGGAAATTCCATTGTCGACTATCACTACCCCTGCTACTCGTTCTACACAGGAACCTCATCAACCTGCGGGAAACACATTTTCGCCTCCTTCAGTAGGATATGCTCCAGTCCCGACAAATCTCTCACCTTTAGAGTCACCACCCCCTTATCCAGCAAAAGAAGGGGAGCCACAGTACCCGCCTCCAGGTCAACCATATCCGTGGCAACAGAGAAGTCAGTGCACCAGTCCATGAGAGTCCGTAAACTGTCGAGGTCTGCTTCCAAACATTAACACCAGAAGACTTTGCTGTTACACCTCTTAGGGTCGTATTACATTAGCCGGTTTGCAGAGATTATGTTTGACCCGGTATTAGCGACTAAACATGGGCAGAACTGACACCTAGCTTACCTCACTTAGGTTATACAAACTTCATTTGCGTGTAATAATAGGCTGTTGTTTTTAGAACTATCCTCACTCGGTCTGACGCGCGTACGGTCACACTACACGGACTACTGACACTCCTTCGCTCAAACCTTATTTGTAATAAACCAATTATTAAACCTGCTATAACAACAAACAAACAAAACCAATAACAGAAAAAGGATAATTTTAGATTTAAATTAGTTCATTCCAGGGATTAAGGACCAGACAGCCTTCAAATTGATCTGCTTTGAGGAGGACTTTTGCCGGCGTGGTCCGGCCATCTAGCGGAAAGATTTTGTTAAAATACAGACTGAGTGTAATTGGAATTGTTTTTTCTGCCTGTCAAAACTAGTCGTAGTTTTTAACTATGATATTTAAAAATGACTATTAACTTAAGAAGCACTTTTCCAAATGAAACTCTTAGTTTGCGGGAAATTATAATGGTTATGATTAATTTGCAACAGGACCCTCCTAATCATGTCGTCCAATTCAGTCTGTAATCATACCGTGATTAAGAACACATCGGACTCCCGCGTCGAGGTCGCCCAATTTTGCTCATTATTCGCATGACTACAGACCGAACTGAGAGATAGTGTCCCAAGCTCAAAATAACAATAATGGCAAAGAAAGAGCAATGCAGCACGGTAGAGATCACCTAAAAAACAAAACAAAACAAAAAGCTAGGGATGAGATAGTTTATAGTTAAGAAATAGAAAACATGTACCGTGTTTCTATCGAGTTATACAAACACGAGTGGAAGTTTGGGAGAACGAGAAATGCTGTGGGAACACGAGCCGCAGGCGACTGTTTCCACAGCTTTTTCGAGTTCTCCCAAACTTTCACGAGTCTTTGTATAACTCGATAGAAACACGGAGCACATGTTTTCTATTTCTTTTAGAAAACACCACGACGAGAAAAAGGAAAACAACTTGTTAACTTTGATTATCAAAATGTAAATTCTCTTTGCTCGCGCCATCACTACGTCAACAGCACGCGCTAGTTCTGTGTCTCCATCGAGTTATACAAACACGATTTTTAACCAATCAGCGCGCGTGCTTTCTTAAGACTGTTTTGTAAATAGATATTCAAAAGATAAAAACGTTCGCTCGTGAAAAAAAAAAATTTAAAAAGTAAAATGAGCTTTCGGCTGTTAGTCTACAGCCAGCGAACGTTTTTATCTTTTGAATATGTCCCATCCTGGCTATGCTTCAATTTTTAATTATAGATAGATAGTTGATAGATAGTTTATTAGTCCCAGTACTCTTTCTTCTCCGCCCTGCACGGGTTGAATTCAGACTTTTGGGTCCAATCCTTATCTATTACAGAGTTGAGGGACTGGGCTAACTTGTGAAATGTTCATATTTCGGAATTTTCAGCGTGTTATTGGCCAGATTTACACCAGAGATAAATTGTAATTGCCCAAAGCCGAATTTATATTAGGTTATTTATTCATTTCAGACGATTTAGTTTCCTGGGACGGATAACTCGCTTAGGTATAAATCCGGTTTTTAGAGGAATTATGTGGCCAAATGTAGTCCTCCGTTGACTCGCAGACGAATCAGTTGAAGACGAGTTTAGCCGAATTTATATTAGAAGGCGATTTATTAATCTCAGACGATTTAGTCTCCTGGGACGGATAACTCGCCTAGGTATAAATCCGGTGTTTGGAGGAATTATGTGGCCAAATATAGTCCTCAGTTGATTCGTCTGTCAGCACGTCTTGGAAACTTGCTGGCAGACGAATCAGTTGAAGACGAGTTTAGCCAGATAATTCGTCTAAACACCGGATTCATACCTAAGCGAGGTATCCGTCTTAGGCAAACGGATTATCCCCCTCAGACATGTTATTTGTCTCAGACGGATAATTCGTCCCTAATATAAATCGACGACATTTCAATTCATTCCCCATACAATTTCTTATAATAGGGCTCTTCGCGTACTGGTCAACATCGCGTCATCTATTAGGTCACTGTACTCAAACTGTCAGAACGCCTGACGCTTTCATGAATAAATGTGCACGTATTATAACTTTTTTTTTTATCGAGACGTGAACTTGGAATGCCTGTGATTGCGCCGGCAGACTCTGTTCAACTTCCATGGTTAAAATTAGTTAATGGGCGTGTTCCCGGAGTGAGACGTTGATCCCTAGAAATACAGTGGTGTTGAACCACACAAAAAGCCCTAAGGGGGAATCCCATATAAACCCCTAAAAGGGGTTTAAAACTTCGTAGGGTGTTTAGCCTCGAAAGGCCCGCAGCGGGAGCTTTTACAGTACCTGTTAGAGCATTGAGCTCAAAAGGAAGAAAAAACAAAGATGGCAAGAAATAGTATTGTTTTGTTTTATAATTGGTACCAATTAGGGGTGAAAAACTATTCTTGTACCCCTAAGGGGTTCTTCTCAAATTTCCGACGAACACCCCCGTTGTCATGGGAGTCACCCCGTGGGGAAAAGGGGAGGGGGAAGCCACAAAACTTATGGAGAGGGAGCATAACACAGTTCCAATACATAAGTGTAAGACTAAAATGGTTTTCCAGTGTATTAATTACACCGGTAAATACAAAATAAAGCTCAAGTCTTCGAAATCCTATGTTTGTGATCTGGGAAACATTTTTTTCGCGTTTAATTTTGTTGCTATCCTTTATCTTACTTTGAGGTGTCAACTGAAATGAATTATTTGTACAACAAAGACTAAATCAAGACTTTCTTCACCGCAAGTAACTTCCAATTTACTTTTGTTGTTGCGTTTTGTAGTTGAAAGCCGGTCGAAAGCTACAGGCCATCGTAACGTTTTTCCGAGGCTTGCTATGTATGGATGGCTTGGGTACCCTGTGATTTTCTGTTGGGCCAGCTGAGCCTTGATTTGTATCCAGTTTCACTCATGCATGTGCGTTACGTCGAATGCGTGCGAGGTAAACAAACCCTTGGCGACCCCGTCTTCCTTCCCTAAAATTTGGCAATGGAATTCATAGTAGGCTGGCATATTTATGGTAAGTACTAGTCGCAGTTTTCTTTATTCTAAGCAAAGTTTATGTTTACTTTCTGCTTTGGCAACAGAAAATGATCGTTTTGACATGTTATGCCAGTGGCCTCGGACTACTGAATCACTGGCTCCCAAGTTTTGAGGTGCATTTGTATTAGCTTACCTTATTTTTGTCCAAAATCAAAGGAAGTTGGTTTAGAGGGTTAACGTAAATGATGGTGTTTAGTCATGTACTTTATATGCGCTGAGAAGAGAGTAGAAATTTAGCAAATAATTGTTAAATTATTCAGTAAATATATAAACTTAGAGCTTTAGTGGGTTGGGTGGTCTTCAGTGTGTGAAGTAATTTACATACGCACCTTAATAAAGCTTTAAACTTTTTCATAAATTATTTAATCTCACATTAACTTAACTTCATAAAAAGCTCATCTGTAAAACAAATAAGTCTCACGATAATAAAATGTTGTGTGCAACATTGTCATATGAACAAGGTATTTGAGAGCTGTGAAGAAATCAGAAAAATGATCATAGCAGGAACACCCACTCAAGTGCAATATTCTGCTCTGTTTACTGATTGGAGAACAAAAGATTCCATTGTTAAATTTCTAGGGATTTAATTGTTCCACCAGACGAGCGAGTCTTGCACAATAATTGTGCTCGTCTGGTGTCATTGTAGTTGCAGTCTTTAAAACTGAAAACTCAAACCAAACGTCATCTACCTGTGCTATGAAACTTGAACATTGTAATTTTAGCCCTAATCTCAAGACCTACCCAATTTTTCAATCCAATTTCGTTTCTCTTGGTGATTTCAAAAATCAGCTTTCCTGACTGTTAATGACTTTGTGGGAAGGCTTCATTATCAACTAGTTGTAATTTGACGCCGTTTGTCACGCGGCAGAGAAAACAATAAAATTTGTTGTTTTCTTACAAGTTATACACATCAAGTTGAGTTCTTTTCGTTGATATTTTTAATCCTTGGGCCATTCATTTAGGCCCATTCCAAACGCCGCTCCATTCATGTGCCGAACCTAACTGATGAGTTAAGTACAACAAAAGAGCGGCGTTTGAATCAGTTAAAAGGTAGAATGTTGATTTGAGTTTTGTACCTTTACCTTACCCTTTTCTGTTTACTGTGTGACTTTCTGTTTTGAGTTTTATAATCACCATATACGCAACACAAAGCAGCAATAAATATTTGTATGGAAGAAAAAGTTATAATTCAAATAAATTTTAATCCTGGGCTAGCGTTAACTGGCTTCCGAACAATCCTGCCCTGTGAAGTATAAGCCTGCCCTGTTTTCAACAAGTTAACCTGACATGAGCCCGCGATCCAATCGAAAACCAGCACTAAGTCAGCGGTCAACTTCAAAAAACACGTGACCTCGATAAGCAGTACACTTGAGCCCGCGGTATGGTCACGTAATACTGGTCAGCAGATACCTTGCTTTGACAGGCGTCAATTGATCATAACATGGATGTCCAATATCAAAGAAGTATTCGGTAAAACCAAGGCTGCATGTCTCTGTCAACCTATTATTTGGAGTATGGCCGCCACGTTGCGCGACTCCACCGCCGCCGTCGTCGTCGTGCGTACGCGCCCACGAGCAATACCGCTGCCCATGATAACCATGAGAAAATCAACTCATGGGTTTCTTTCTCCCTTTATGGTTATGGGGCTCCGCTTGGCGGTCCTTCGGGCCGCCGGGGCTCTGCTATTAATGATGCCTTGAAATGTGATCTTGTGTCTGTGGTTACTGCGCATATGGATTATTTTTGTCCTTTCGCTCGCCCTGAAATATTTAAGAAAAAAAAAAGCCAGGAAATTGCAGGCGTCAATGGGTTAAAGGTTTTCAAATAAAGCGCACCATGTACATATGTTGATAGGATCGAGATCATGAAGTATACTTTAATTCGGCGTCATCTTGACGGGTAGGCAAAGTAGTCAGAAATTACATGTTTGTATGGAAATCCAATTCAAATAACTTTTTCCAAAATTGAATTTTACGTAATCGTTAAAATTCTGAGCAGAAGATTGTATTCACCAAGTTTGAAGGATGTAGCTTGGCTAGAACACGCTCATATTATATCTATAATTTTGCATACATTTCTCTGTAAATTTGGCAGGGTAGAAGGGGCGGCGCGGGAAAAGCAATTACGGACAAATGTGTGAAAAATTAGAAAAATTAACTGAGTGTCTTCTATCCAACCTACATTCTTCAAACTTGGTGAATACAATCTACTACTTAGTATTTTAACGATGCGATTCATAAATTGTGTAAAATTAAATTTTGGAAAAATTTGTATGCCATCGGATTCCCATATAAACACTGTAAATTCTGACCGTTTTTCTCTACCCGTCAAGATGGCGCCGAAAACCTTGATACGACCTACTATCCTAACAACCCTTCTCTCCCATTGTACTCGTTGGCACTTCTGCTGATAAGTATTACTAGTTTAGTTAGTAAATACTGTACATTTGTTTCTTATTATACAGGTCTGATCTTGGTTGCTTTGGTGGGGCAAATAACTTTGGCCCAGACTCCGACTTGTAAGAAAGCTCAAATACTATCTCATTACATCATTGTTTGTTTGTCTGTTTTGTTTTTTGATCGATATCAATCAGTCAAACCTCACTTATCTGGCATAGTAACCCTTGAACATATAAAAAGACAGTAATTATTATCATTACTGTCAGCATTATCTAGTGTATATAATTAACATAATTTAGCATATTAAAAAAACATTAGGGGTATAATCATTTTTTTTTTTTT
>JAHPZR010000609.1:122500-144814 GCA_019787425.1 Platygyra sinensis | reverse complement strand
GCGCGCGTTGGTCCGAGCTTATCTAAGGCCCCGTTTACACGGGTCCGGACAAATCTTTGCACGGACAAAAACTTGCACGGTTCCACCTTGCGCTTACACGGGCCAGCGGAACGGGACGAATTTTTGAACGGCTAAGTGCAAGTTTGGGACCTGAAAAAAGCAGGTCTACCTTTTGAGCGGCACGGTTCCATACGTGTACGGACTCGTGTTAACACCCGAACCGTGCAACTTTTTGCTCAGATAGCGCGGTTATGGCTTGGAATCAAATACAGCGACTGGTCTAAACTTGCACTGATCCGTGTAAACACCACTGCAACAGAATTTGCACGGATCCATGTGAACAGGCGGTCCAGGAACAAAATTTGTCCGTGCAAAAATTGGTCCGGACCCGGGTAAACGGGGCCTAAATGAATAATGAAATAAATGAACGTGCGCACGCTTTGCACGGGAGTTTAGACGAGCGAGCCCATGACAAGGGAGCGATCTAAACCGAAGTACAGCAGTAGGCTTTTGTACATTATGCTTTTATTTTCTCACTAAAATGCTCCACCTTAATGCTCTATAATGCTCAGTTTTCCGCCAGAAAAGTCACTAAAATGCTCGGTTAATGCTCATACCTTGGGTTTTTAAATTTCTTAATATCAACGTTTCAACACAATTAACAGTTCAGAGTGCTTAGCAAAAACGTATGTTAGTATAACAAGTTGACGACAACATATGTAAACGTTTCAATACACCATAAGCTAAGCTGATTCACTGTTATTCTGTTAATCCTTTGTCCCCTTTCAATGATACTTAAGTGAAGAGGTTAAGTTAAGTCTTCTTTTTCTATATCCTGTGGAAAAAAATATCAATTCTCCGGGAAAATGCCACTAGAATGCTCAAATAATGCTCAATGCTTTTGCCTCACTAAAATGCTCGAAAAAATGCTAGCATAACCGGTACAAAAGTCAGTCAGCTAAAGCTCCTAAGCCGTGCGATGACTTTCTCTTTCCAAATATATATATGCGCTCCTCAAGATATGCGCCAAAACCCCTGCAACGAGCTATGGATGTGAAAGAAGTGCGAGTTTTTTAAGGCGGCTGCATACATATAACAGGCATGCATGGGCCAGGAAAGGCTGTCGTCCCTCGCACTGATGGCCATACGTTATCAAGTCAACTGTTTTGGATGAGGTGGTAAATCTGTTTGCCACCAAACACCAACGGAGGCTGAAGCTCGGGACTATTCTGAGGAATTAGTTCCGCAGTATTTTGATGTCTCATTTTACATCTTAAAATTAGTCCTTTATAACTTAACAGTTGTATTCGACAATGTAATATTCAGTTCCTACCGTGTACTCTCGTGAATTGCTACTTTCCTAGATTAACGGGTCAGACAATAAAAAATACATTTCGGTAGTTTGGTCCACCCCCCCCCCCCCCCCATAAAATCCTGGTTACGGGCCTGAATGTCAGAGAAAATTTTGTACCAGCTGTCATCAATGTCTTCAGTGTCCTCGAAAACAAAAGCAGTGTCTCACGGGGCTTTATTCAAATCATCCACAAATTTTTGAGCATCTAAGCATGTCGTGTTCCGGTAAGAAAAGGTGTTACGCAAGTCTCACCTTTGTAGCGTCGAACCACCGGGGGGGGTACTCCCTTATAAGGGCTTAATGGGGACGTGCAGCCAGCCAGGGTATGTTTTTCGGGATTTTTGTCTTAAGCAGGGTATCGAATTTGTCATTTTTTGTCGTAATCAGGGTATCGATTTATCAATTTTTGTCTTAAATGGGATATCTTTCCTTGGACGATAAACAGCAAAATTTTTACAACCTCTTGTAAATTAATGTTGACTTCCGTTGACTTTGGCATTGATACCAGGCACATTAAATTTCCATTGATAACACAACAAGAAAGCCACAGAATTTGCAACCGCAACTTTTAATCTATGTCTTAAACAGGGTATCAAAAATCGGAATTCTGTCTTAAACAGGGTAGGAAAATCAGCATTAAACAAGCACCGCAAGGAAACATTCGTAATTTAATTTTTTTGTCTCCCAAGACTCCAAATTGTCTGTTGATTTTTCCCTCGGGAAACGAGACTCTTATTTTTTTAATAGTTCCTCTATAAACTCGAAGGACTGGACGACTGCTAATTTCAAGCCCCCCGGGGTGGGGGTACTCCCTATAATGGCCTATACGAAAGGGGTACCTTTTCAGGTTTCAGGTATTTAAAAGGGTAGGGATTTCACAAGTTGAGGTATATAAAAGGGTAGGGAAATCGGTCATTTAGGTATTTGGAAGGGCCTATAATTATAAGAGACGCCCGAGGAAATGAAAACAAGACTCCAAAAGTAGGTATGTGAAAGGGGTACCTTTTTTAAATAAAAGGTATATAAAAGGGGTACCTTTTCTGCCAAAACGGTATATAAAAGGGTAAGGGGTTGGACCTCGGGGCGGAGCCTCCCCGCACTAAACTTTGTTAAGTACCCCCCCGGGTTTCAAGCAATTCTAAAGTTTGGGGATAAAACACATCCGCCCAGCCCGGTGAAAGTCGGCATAGTTTACTTCGCTGAAAAAAAATCACGACTCACCTCAGACTAATGAAGATTAGCAAAAGCACACTCACAACTCACTTGTACTCGACAAGACCTTGTTTCGATAAAACAATTCCACTATCACTAGTGTCTCCGATTACAATGTTTACGAATCTCGTGATTCAAGCTGTTAACTTATGAAATGTCACGGAGTCACGACACTCCACTTACCTTGCTTGTAGCTACAGTACCAAAATCTGGTAATTGACGACCAAAAGCATGCTTAATTGATAGAAATACAGAGAAGAGAGGAAACTATTTGACAAACTGGGTTATCATTGCCGTACTTCTTCTCAATTACGCAGGTATTTCGGAAAAGGAATTACAGGGACCGCGCAGCAAGTTTTCGAGTGGTGGGCTAAAGAAGAATGCGTGAAGGAAATTTTTTTTGAGGGGGGGGGGGCATGCTTGTGGATTTCTATTCAATTTCTCTAAAGTGACGGAGAATGCCATTAAAACTATAAAACTATTGATTTTTGTCCACATCTTCAGTGATTTTGTTATCGGGTCTGAAAATTCACCATCACTAAATTGAAATATCATAGAATGTTATGTTATACTACTGATTACTATAAATAACCCAGAAATCCAACGATTTTACTTGAGCTGCCTTGAACTCAACGCTGTATAATTACTGAGCAATTATTGCACGAGGCTGAGTATGATATGAAGAGTTATGCAGATCGAGAGGGTTATCCACCAAAGCCGAAGGCTTGAGCCTGGTGGATAACACTCTCCGAGATCTGTATATCTTCATATCATACGAAAGCCGAGTTCAATAATTGTTTAATTATTCATTCAAAATATTTACACGGCAAAACAAAACGGTAACTGAAAATTATTTGGTGAATGATATTAAAGTCACTGTACATCATCTACTCGAAAAGTGCCAAAATTACGCTTTCTGTTTGTGTTGCGGTCGGTAAATTCGTTTGCGATGTCAACGGTGGAAAGCATGTCCGTTCTTTCTTTGTGTATGTTTGAAACCGTCAGGTTAGTAAATCGTTCCTGGTTCATTCTTGAACGGAGCCATGTTTTTAGCCTCCGGGCAGTCGAAAAGGATCTTTCACCGGCTGCACTGGCTGCTGGATTTACGAGAATCAGCTTACATAACGTGATAACTTCTTTTATCATTTCATCTTCTGGGTTGGGTAGCTCTTTCACTTTTTACTATGATGTCGTCAAAACAAAAATAATCACCATCCTTCAGCAGCACTTGTAAAATTTCCATCTGGGCGGTTAACACTGAAATGTTAACATAATTGTACAGTTTTTCCATAAACTTAAGCTCTTCGGATATGTCCTGCGAATTGAGGATCTTAATTAAGAGAGACTCCATCTCTTTGCATACGTATCAAAGCTTAGCTGGTCAAACCGCTGGTTAATAACGTTCATCATCAAGTCAATAGCTTCAAAGTATATTCGCCGGTAATAGCCTTGAACGGTCACAGGATATGTTGGCTTTCCAGTGCCAATTTCAATTCATCTTGGCGCGCCAGTTCTCCTTGGTAACATCGGTCCACTCATTGAGGGATAGCTTTTACTTTTCAGTAAAACTACATCATAAAATGATCTGAAGCTCGTATCGTTTCGCATCTTCTGCAGAACGTCTTTTGTAAGACAAGCTAGTCGTTTGCCACTCAGAGCTGACATCTGTTTTTGCTGTAAGGTTCTTGATAAGTTATCTGTGTGAGAAAACAGCCGCTATCCTAAATTCAACCCGAAGAAGAAGTCAAAAGTGTTCATTTGCGCCTGGCATCCAGTGATCCTTCCATGTATATCGGACTGGAGTTTCTTATCAAGGGAAATATTCCACTCCTGAAGAAGAGCTGCATAATTTTCTAGGATTCGCTGAAAACAGCTTGCGCGTACTGTCCATCTAATGGGGCAAAGGCCAAGTATGCCCTTGGCTTCAGATTCAGGGCCTTCTATTCCACCCAGGAGATTTTCTCGTTTTGGTCAAAACTTTATGAGGGAAACGATTTCTTTTGGAGTAATGTCTAGGATTGAACGCAGCTACGAAAACTGCAAAATTTACGATAATTCGCAAGACCATTGACAAAGTTTGTGTAATTTGTTCAAAGAGTTGCAGGAAAGCCCTGTCCAAAGTTACAAGAATTGCGAAAATTACAAAACTTACGAAAAATAAGAAATTTACGATAATTTGCAAGACCATTGACAAAATTACCACCGCTTTCGTTGATACGCGACTTTGGAAAACAAAACACCCGAGGAAATGTCTCCAAAATTTCCGTGAGTCTTGCGTGTTATCGTCAGATGGGATCGAAATCCACCAATCACAGTCACTAGTGTGACCTTCAGACCTTCTTTACGTCATGCTAGTGGGCTGTGATTGGTGGATTTCGATCCGATCTGTCGATAACATGTATGATTGACGGAAATTTTGGAAACGTTTCCGCGGGTGTTTTGTTTTGGAAAGTCGCGTATCAAGGAAAACGGTAGTAACAAAATTTTTTCAAAAGGTTGCAAGGAAGCCCCGTCCAAAGTTACAAGAATTGCGAAAATTACGAAATTTACGAAAACTGCGAAATTTACAAAAATTTGCCATACCACTTACAAAATCAACAAAATTTATTCAAAAGGTTGCAGGGAAGGCCCGTCAAAAGCTACGAAAATTGCAAAAATTACCATTTTACGAAAACTGCAAAATTTACGATAATTCACCAAACCACTTACAAAGTCAACGAAATATATTCACGGGGTTGCAGGGAAGGCCCATAGAAAGTTACGAAAATTGCAAAATTTCCGATAACTCACCATGCCACTTACAAAATCAACAAAATTTATTCAAAGGGTTGCAGGGAAGGCCCATCGAAAGTTACAAAAATTACGAATTTTACAAAAACTGCGAAATTTATGATAATTCACAATACTACTTACAAAATCAACGAAATTTATTCAAAGGATTGCAGAGGAGGCCCATCGAAAGTCAGGAAAATTACGAAATTTGCAAAAACTGCGAAATTTACGATAATTAACCATACCACTTACAGATTCAACAAAATATATTCAAAGGGTTTCAGGGAAGGCCCGTCGAAAGTTACAAAATTTACGAAAACTGCGAAATTTATGATAATTCGCCATACCACTTACAAAATCAACGAAATCTATTCAAAGGGTTGCAGGGAGGCCCATCGAAAGCCATGAAAATTGCGAAAATTACGAAATTTACAAAAACTGCGAAATTTACGATAATTCGCAATCCCACTTACAAAATCAACGAAATAATATTCAAAGTGCGAAATTTACGATAATTCACCATACCACTTACAAAATCAACGAAATAAATTCAAAGGGTTGCAGGAAAGGCCGATCGAGTCACAAAAATTACGAAATTTACGAAAACTGCAAAATTTACGATAATTTGCCATACCACTTACAAAATCAACGAAATTTATTCCAGGGGTTTCAGGGAAGGCCCATTGAAAGTTACGAAATTTATGAAAAGTGCAAAATTTGCTGAAATTCGCAAGACCATAGACAAAATCAATGAAATTTAGGGAAACTGCGATATTTATGAGAATTCACTAGCCCATCAATGAAATCGAAGGTCTCAGATGACCTTCCAAAAATCAAGGCTGAAACTAATAAACAATTTGTTTGAGAATCGCCTTATAAACTAAACCCAGTTATTACTTTGGATCGAAATTGACCAATTATGAAACAACGTGTTTTCCTGAGAGGTCCACAAGAAAAAGAAGCCATTTAAAAGACGTTTACCTCTGCTAGGTTAGAAGCAAAACATTTTTTCAAAATTGTAACGACTAATGCTTCATTCTGTCTATTTATCTGCGCGTTTCTCTTTGCCAGTAACTCTGGTCAGTTTTGAATTAACAATGTTTTGTTATTTTTCACTAAGCCGTGTATTACACTGTGATAAAACACGATGGTCATTTGAGAACACGAGGAAATGTAGAAAACACGAGCCGCAGGCGAGTGTTTTCTACATTTCTCAAGCGTTCTCAAATGACCGGAGTGTTTTATCACAGTGTAATAAACGGATTAGGCTTCTTCATTTGCTTTAAATATCGATTTTACATGCACAAAACAATAAAACACGCTTTTTCTATGTTTTATACTCTGATAAAACATGGGTTTTTGACCAATGAGAGTGCGCATGGTCCAATCTATATTTTAAATACAGAAATATAGAGCTACGCTATTGGTTGGTGCCTGGCAACGTGAAAAACAACAGAATAAATCAGTTGAATGAAAAGCGTTCGTTGATACCATGAGGATTAAGAATGCTTAGCACAGAAAGCCGCAAACTCTAGAACAAAAATTTATTTTTCAAATCGGCTCCTACGAAGGGCTAACGCTCGAAACGTCAGCTTCCGAATCTCTTTACGGTGGCCAATTCCTATTATCAACCCAGTTGATAAAACCAAATTATATTGTAATACTCCCACTGATGCAACAGCACAGTTTCTTTAGAAACTTACCCCCTTTATGGGCAAGAGTCTGCAATTCAAACTTCTGCCCAATTCGTCCAAGTCACTTGTGGCGCAACACAGTTTCGTGTATGACCCAGTGATCCATTTCCCTGGAGGTACGATCAAATTGTTGGAGGATATGATCATTTCTAAATTTTGTTCCAAATCTCCCTCCATAAAATGTATTGCTGATGTTTAGTTTTGATTTTGTAAATCAATCGCCAGCTACCATGCTTCTCCAAAATTGAAAAAGTTGTTCAGATAGTAAGCTAGTTGTCCATTGTATTAAAGTTGACAAATTTGGTAAATCAGCAGAAAAGTAAAAAGTCAAGGAAAATCAGAAAATGGGCAATTAACAGTGAATTAACTCAGTGTAATCCTTTGCAATAAGTCGAGACCATATAATTACTTAGAACATGTTTTGAAAAATTTCAGAATTAATGTAAAAAGCATCCTTTCCTCTCTTTCTGTTGTTTGTAAATCTGTATTTCATAATTGGCTTCATGCTAATAGTGATAAATGTTTAACAGTTGTACAACACTACGGCAAAGGCACCTATCAGTAGATATAGGGCGAGTCAGGAAAGTGGCCTTTTAACCTCGCCTGCCAGTAGCCTCCTTTGTACACATAGCAGAATGTTCCAGAATTAAGGTCTTCTTTGGGTACAAACCACCTAAAACACCAAAGAAACACGAGTTTAGAGACTCAAAGGGTAGATTACAGTTCACTAGCGCAATTCTAAGAGGTGGGAACATTCAAACACACTCTTTTGTTAAAAGAATACAATTTATAAGAATAACGAGGTTAAAATTTGCGAAATTATACGAATACTGTAAAAGTAAGCTAGAGGCTCACATTTTGATCAGAATATAATCTTGTATGTTGAAAATCTTGAATTTTCTTTCAAGGTGACAAGGTAGGGGAAGCCTGTAACTTCAATTTGAAATCCAACTAAGGATCAAGTTAATGATTAGGTTAGGGGATGACAGTGGAGGATCCAAAGATACAGGCTAATTTCAAAAATAATATACACTGCAGTAAGAGGGCTAAAAAGGATTTCTCACAGCTGGTCTAAATAAAGCTCAAGTTTTGACAAGTTTGTAAATAAACAGAAAGAAGAAAATCCTAAAATATCTATCTACATGCCTGTCTGCCAGACAAGAAGAATGAACAGCTATCAACATAATGAACAATAATGTACACAATGAACAATGAGAGGCCAGGTTAGGGTTTCTAATGTAAAAATACAGCGTTCCTCTCGAGAATTTTTGTTATAAATCGTGGTTATATGGTGATTCCGTGTAATTACTGCGAATAGTTTCTGACGGCAAATGGCGTCAACAGTAGTGAGTGCACAGGTACATACATCATTGAAAGATTTTCTTTGAGCTAAGCTCGACAGAGAAGCAAATAAATGTTTTCTCCTTGGTCTGTCCAGAGACCCCCTATGTTGTCTTAAGTGCATCAAGAGCACAAGCTAAGAGTTAATATTAACTCGACGCATGGGACTCACGCGCTAGAACACAAGGATGTGGGGCTGGGGTATTTCTTTTTAACAAAATAGGTCCGCAATTCGTACTTGTTGGCTAATGGCACAAACACTTCGGGACAAGAAGCAATTTTCCTCCTCCCCCCACTTACACAATGTTGATAATCAGGTGATTTTTTCCATTTTTGTTGAAAAATGCGACATTTTCCGCGTAAATGTAATATGTATAGACCTTTAAAGCGATTCCGTTAAATCACAGCGTAAAGTTTGATTATTTAATCAAAAATTATTTGCCTCAGCTTTCGGCTTCGGTAGATATGCCAACTGCTCGTTCAGAGAACAAGTACCATTTGAATATGTAATTGTTCGCTAAACCAATAATTTAAGGCTATAGTGGTCATTAACAAGTGGCTGACAGAGTTTTTTTACACGAATAATTAATCAGTTACAGATTGGCATAGTTACCATCCGTTCGCTAATTCCTGCTAGTTAGGCAGTACTGTAGTCAATTTCAATTTGCGGTTTTTTTGCACTAAATTGGCACGGCTATAAATGTTTAGTCTTTTTTACTTGTTAGTAGTTATATATGTTGGGAATTAAGCCTCATTTGGGCTTCCCCCTACCTTCCCCTTGCATTCTGTGTGCATTCCCTTTATTACTAGTAATAGTTATCACTAAAGCTGCCCCCGCTTTCTTTTATTTCTGCTCATTGAAACAATAATATTGAACGTTATTGTTCTAGTCAGATACTAAAAAAAACAATTGTCTTGATATGAACTCTTTTTTATATAAGAATATATTTTGACGTGACATCTTGGCCTCGCTACGAAAAGTGGTGTCCAGAGCACATGCACAATGTGCTGAACGCGATCCAGATCCAGAAACCAAACACTTGTACTTGATAGCCTAATAAATTCTAAATAAAACGAAAATGCCATAAGCTATAATGTAAGAATAATACAAGAATATTTTCTGCCTAAAATTGGCAGAAAAAATAAGAATATTCAGTCTGGGCCGGAAAAATAACATCCTTAGAAAAGAAAAGAGTGTACGAGCAAACGTATCTCGAAAGCACAACAGAAGTGAAATGTAAACTAAAGTATCGCGTTACAGTCGCCATATATGCAAATTAGAGTCAAGCTTTTTGTCCTCAATGAAAACGCCGCAAAACATTTACATTTGGATCCCTGCCGTAAGATTACTCAGTGAAAATAAGCCATCCAAATAAACGAGATGCCAAAGGAATATTTCAAATTTTATTCCTCCAGAGCTAACATTTGAGAGAACCTAAAACATATCTTGCAATATCAAGAGAAAAAAAAACTGGCAAAAAAACAGAGGTGTCAAACTCTGCAAATTACAAGCGGATAACAGCGGAAGCCACACAGAAATATGACCTCTAACGGCTTTACTCTGACAAAATGTCTCCCTGAAAACACAGGATTAGTGCTTAGCGAAATATTCAAAGATCCTCCGATCGTACCATACAAAAGGGGCAAAACTTCCTAAGCGGCTACTACACGTGAATGGGAGTCGCGCAGGCCTGTCACCTTATTGTTACCTTTGGGTAATTCTGATGATCGGAAGGTACTATACAGACATACATTTAGCTATTTAGTCGCAAATGAACCACACTGGCCTCGAATTTCGATCTAGTATACTTCAGGACTCTCTGAGCTGTTTTCCCCCCCAAAATCCATCTTCAGGATCTCTGAAAGCGTTTTCAGTTTGTTTTAGGTCATAATCTCGGTCATTTCGAAGCGAACTTATTTGATCGCGCTGAAATAGTAATGGAGGCCGGCAAATACAAACGCTTTTCAGGGACGCTTGAACTTGAGATCTAAACCAAGGGCAAAGCTCGTGGCAAAGACGCCGATCCCGCAAGTCCTCGCGCCCGTGTCCCTTTGCTGTCCTCCCATGAGCGTTTGCGGGAAAAACGTCGATACCTTGCGGGCGTGCAAGCGATCAAATTGAGATTTTTTGCGGTTATATACCGGAAATACCTACATTCTCTCTTCTTCTCTCTCTATTATGCGGGGAGTCCTAAGGTGCCTCCTCGGGTTTTTGGCCCTCTGGGGCCAAAAACCCTGCGGGGGCAAATATGCATAATGGTGGAGTCTATGACGTCACCCATTGTTATAAAATAGGGGAAAATGGGTTCCTCCATACTAATTAAGTGCCTAGTCAGTGCCTAGCTAGCTAGGTAAAAATGCATTCCTCCATACTTATAAGTGCCGAGGTTCACCAATGAGCATCACTCTAGTACAAAGAAAACAATCAACTTGCCTAAACTTGCCCCGGCTCTTTCAACCCTGATTGGCTTATGAAAAACCTTTTATGGGTTCAAAATAAAAGTGCACATTGTTTTGGTAGAGTCACTCTTGCAATTCGTTTGCTGGGAAAAGTTAACCCCGAGACTTTCAAGTTATTCAAAACGTTGATCATGAAAATGGCTTGCTTGACCATAAAGGATATCGAAGCTGCTTTGAACGCTTGCATATCAGTCTATGATTGGGAAACGTTGACAAGCGCAATCATTTCTGAGGTTCCCTAGCTTCTCCGATTTTTGAAACGTTAATTCCGTTAAAAATGGCTTTTTCACAAACATTGCTAATCTCCAAGCTGCCTTGAGTGCTTGTTTATTGTCCACGACTGGGAGATGTTGACAGAAGCCGTTCAAATTTTGTTCCATTGGCATATGCCCGATTGACTGAGTTCACTTTCCATATTATGTTTTTATCTGACCCCTCAGCTTGGCAATGAGAGAGAAAATATTGTTTTCATTGTACTAGAGTGATGCTCTAGTGAACCTCAGCACTTATTAGAATGAGACTTAATTCCCAACATATACAACTAGTCTAGTTAATGCCAAAAACCTATCCGCCAAAACCGCATTTCTACCAGCTTAATGTTGGTGTGGCGAGAGAAGACAGATTTAATTTTGTTGCTCCTCATTCTCCACTGTGGTATGACTCCGAGATTAGACCGTTTTATTTACAACTATTGGTGTTGGACAACGAGAGAAAATAGAAATTGTACCAATTTCTATTTGATCATCAAAACCGAAAGAAACCCAATAATTGAATGGCTTGGTGCAAGACAGGCGTAAGTGACTTTTTCAGGTAAATTTTTTTTTCCTTCAAAAGTGCCTGAATTTTTGCATGTGCTTTTCAATTAAAAGAGCACTGTCACAGGAGTTTTGCTGTTTTCAGCTTCATTCGTCGCTGAAATCTTTACCTGGTACCTTTACTCGTTCCCAAAATGCGCAAAAGGACTAAAAGAAACATATCAAATGAATGGTGGCTCAGAGAACAAACCATAATGAGTTTCTAGCAATATTTTCATGGAATGGCTCTAGAATTTGAAACAACTGACTAGTTTTTTTCAAATTTCAATCCATTTCCATCCTTGCCATGCTAAGTGCTAGGCTGCAATAAATGGTTTCAGTGTAGCGATGAAGTCCTAGATAACAAAACTGCATCATTATTTTTGGGTTTTCATTGATGCAGGAACATATTTCAGCATTGTAAAATGACGCTAAAATAGCGCGACAGTGCTCCTTTAAGTAGTAAAACATTCCCTTGTATTTTTTTCACTTTGCTTCTGAGAAAAACGAAGTCAAAATATCTAAGCATACACAATAAACAAATTTCAAAGCGGAACAAGAGAATGTTTTTCTACTAACTTAAAAAGCACATGCAAAAATTCAGGCACTTTTGAAGGAAAAAAAATTTTACCCAAAAAAGCCACTTACGTCTGTCTTGCACTAAGCCATTCAATTGTTCAACATTTTTATGATTCCGAACATTGAACTGATTACTGTTTGATCTTCAGTCACAGAGGGTACTAGTTGTGAGAGTGGCAATAGAGCAGCCACCGATGTTGAACGTGTGACTCTGACCATGTATAACTTCTTTCAAGATGGTGGATAGCGTAAACGATCTGTTCGTGTAGAGAAATGATTTTGATGATTTACAGTTTAGACATTTGAGAATGCAATGAAGTAATACAGAAGCAATAACTAATGTCAGTAATTTTGAAATGCAATTTAGCAGCACAGAGCTTAAAGTTATGTACATTGGTTGCTCATAGAATACAATCCGAAAATTGGACACTTTATTAATACACTTGCATAACTGATGACATAGTGGTTGCCTGCTTTGTTGAAACTCAGTGACAGCAGCCAGTGTCAGAGATTTTTTCCATGTATCTTTGGGGTTTGGGGACCCCCCGAGAGAGAGAGATGAAACGTGCTCATGGCGGTTCGCCAAGTTTTCATTGAGTTCTAGTGTCGTTGTGTTCAAGAATTGTACGTTGTTTCGCATATGACACTTAGCCTGTAAAGAGTGTCGGATTACAATTATTCACAGCCACTATAAACTTACATTCCATTGGAAACCAAAATGAACAATAGCAAAACCTACCTTGGTGTCCAGGCCTCTCCAGACAACTCCCTTTGTTTTCTAGCGGCTCTCTGTTTCTCTTCAAGGCGGTGCTTTTCGCTGGCTGAAGCATCTATCTATAGTAAAACATTTTTTGTTAGATATTGGAAAGCAAAATTGAACGAAATACTTTCAAGTGGTTGTCTAACCCACAGAAACAGAGGAAGACACAAATAGCACCCTCATAGTACAGTGACAAACATTACACGACTATATATAAGTTTTTATATAAGTTTTTCTATAAGTTTTTTCTTGTATAAACTGGGTGAAATGGCTACTGGAATAGAAATCTGTAACGGTAAGAGAGGTTGCAGTTTTAGGGACGAATCAATAAAAGTGAAAGGTTACCAAGACAAAAAATAGGTGCACTGGAAGTAAGGACACAAAGGTGCCTCAAGTAAGAGAGGAACTACAGTGTACTAGGAATAAAATTAATGTTTACCTACTGGATGGTGAAAAAGGTCTATGTTAATATTCGGTCCAATTAATTGCTTATCAAGAGAAGTTTACGGCAAGTGATTAGTTTTGGAAAATTGGAGTTTGGAAGAAAACAGTAAAATTTACTTCTTAAGAAAAAACATGACACTCCTGAGTTTTACAGACATGTTTCGGCCGTTGCCTCTGCAATCTTCAGTGTGAAATGAACAATAAATTAGTGAAATATAAATACTAGAGAAATTACAATAATAATAATAGCAATAATTAAGTTCGAAAAAACATGACATAAGCGCCCACCAGCCAGGTGGATCAGGTGGTCAAACTGGTGGGTGGGTGGGGTGGGTAAGTCTTTGAACGGATAATTCACAAAGAGCTTTATCATTATTTAACTAAAAATAACTTTCTCTCATGCCATCAATCTGGCTTTCGGTCTTTGCATTCCACGCTTACAGAACTTAACGAAGGTACAGATAGCTGGGCAATGGATATAGACCGTGCTCTTGTTAGTGCCATGTCTTTTTAGACCTCAAAAAGGCATTTGATACAGTAGATCACGATATTTTGTTATGAAAATTGCAATACTATGGGATTTGTTGGACCAGCTATCAGTGGTTTGCTTCTTATTTAGATAATCGAACACAGATTTGTCATCTAAATTCTCTTAAGTCAAATCCCAAATGTCTAAGATGTGGTGTTCCCAAGGGAACAATTTTGGGACCTCTTCTGTTTTTGATGTATATTAATGACTTACCACATTATCTGACATATTCAGAACCCAGAATGTACGCATGATACCAGCCTGAAGCTTGCCAGTACTGACATTGAGCATATAAATTATTGCCTTAATCACGACCTGAGTAATGTGTATGAATGGCTCTCTGCTAACAAGCTCACAATAAATATGACAAAAACTGAGGTTAAGCTTATTGCATCAAGGCAGAAGTTATCACAATTTGCGGAAAGTTCCTCTCTTACTATAAACGTTTTTTTGTAAGTGCTTATTGTTCAAGGAATACCGAAAACAAATTAGTTCTTCCACAACCTCGAACTGATTATCTCAAGGGAAGTTTTTTTGTACAGCGGAGCTCAGTTGTGGAACAACTTACCTGTAGACCTACGACAAGCATCTTCATTGACCGATTTCAAATCTAAATTAAGTCGCCACAGTTTCAAGTAATATCTTAGTTGCAAGTTATATCTTTATTTTAAGTAAATTTTAGACACGGCCTCCATGAAAAGCAGAATTTTATTACTTTTTTATTAGAATTGTTATTAATAAATTTTATTGTAGTTAGGTAGATGGATATATTACTATAGATAATTAACTTAGCTGATGGAAATACTCGTGTATAAATAAAGTTATCGTATCGTATCGTAATACCCCCTCCGTGGGTTGACGTCATGCTAGGAAGATACCCCCTCCCCCATAGCTGAGCGCTGACGTCATGATAAGGGGGATACCCCCTCTGTGGGCTGCTGACATCATGCTAGGGAGACACCCCGCCCCTCTAGCTGAGCACTGACATTATGATAAGGGGGACACCTCCTCTGTGGGCTAACATCATGATAGGAAAATATTCCTCCCCCCCTAGCTGAGCGCTGATGCCATGTAGATGACACTATTGATCTGCAGTTACATCTCCACAATCAGATGGCAGGAAAAAAATCACATGACAGGCTCTTCCACCAATCAGCATGCAGCATTTGGTTGAATTTGCAGGCTTAGTTAAGCGGTTTCACTTATAGGCATCGAAAGAGGACTGGGTCCTATTTTGCGCAGTGAACATGAAAACGAGGCAAAGGGGAAGTGACCGGAAAGGCAAAGCAATTTTCAATCAGACCTTTTTTACATGTTGGACATGTGTCTACTCCCTTAATGGGAAGACGTCCATAAAACAAACTTTTTACAAAAATGATTTCACTAGGTGTACAGGTGACTTGGCTTGGTTATTGGTGTTCCCTAGGAAGTTGCAATCATATCATCCATTTTCTTCGTTAAAATAGGTACCAAAGATGGCACCACAACAAGTCTGCAACATGCTACTGAGTCCCCAGGCTTCTTTGAGTGGTCCTTTGATTATGGGGAACAAATTTTGGAAGGGTTCCATGTTCCAGCAATTCATGCAGGGCCAAACTACAACATGGTGACATTTGTTGTTCACTTTTGTTTGACAAAAAAAGAGTTCAAAAAAAACACGTGTAAAATTAAAATAAATCTGTGTAACTGTGGATGGCCTACGATGCATCTCTTTTTAGTTGTCTTATAGCAAACATGCTCCGACATCCATGGGCATTGTCGACACAAAAATTATCAATTTCCTCTAAAACAATGTCAATGAATTGGTCATGAGGCCGACCAAGTCCTTGTACAAATAATTTTGTCAGTTTTCTTTTTCGGCCTTCACCCATGTTTTTACGCATTTCCCAAATCTCTCCATTTTGCTTCCTACATCGATCATTATTGCTTGATGAATGTCACATAATGGTTAAGGCTGTGAGCGTTCGTCACTTGCAGTTTTGACTGGTCTCGAATGCACTATGCCTGCCACATGCAGTTGCGAGGGGATCATGGCAGATGCAACAAGGCTTTGCAGAATTTGGGTGATGAATGCCAACACATGAAGACCTATCGATTGAAAAAATAAGGAGGAAAGTGTCAGGAAAAAGATGGAGTGCATGGATCTCCTTTTGAAATTGAATCTGAAATTGCAACACTGTAAACAAAACCTCCAAGCCCTTCACCTCGTGCATGACAATAGTGTGGAGAGACAGAGGGGTAAAGAAAAAATGGAGGTGCGTTTGTCCAACATGGATCGCTTCTTTGACTATTTCAGCCAATTTTAATTTTTTGCCCGGGATTCTTCAGAGCCCCACCACATCTCTCGAAAAGGAAATCATCACACAGGAAATTGTTTTTTGCAAAAGATTTCAATTTCCCCATGTGTACCAATGCCAAATTCAGCGACAGGACTATGATGAATGCTGTCGTCAGCCTTAAAACCATAAGCTGAGTTTGACACCCTAATACATTGTATTTGTGACAACCCAATGTTTCTAGATTAAGCGAAGGAATGTTCAGTTGTTCAAGACATCTTTCTCCACGTGACCTCCCTTGTAGCCCACCACAGTTCTCTTGGCAATGATGTAATCTTTCTACAAGTCCTTGATCAAGCTTTCCAGGCTGGGTGAATTTTGAGCATACTTGGCTTCACTGGGTTGATAAGAGAGTCGGTGAATCTTGATGATGGCGAAATTCACCGTTCGTTTGTCTTTGTTACTCAAGGTCTTGCAAGGTACGAGGATGAAGAAACCATAGAGCCTGTGTTCTTTGTTCCAAGTGTAATACCCCAATTCTCTCACATGAGACAGAGATCGTCCTCCACTACCTCCATGTTGGAGACTGAATGTGTGCAGAGAATCTTACAGTATTGCACAAAATCTGTAGCACATCCCAACATGGCGTCATCTATTGTGCGCTATGATGTCACGAGGTTGCAGAAAACCTGCAAGTATTGAAGAAAATCCGCAGCACACCCCCATGACATCATCCATTGTACGCTATGATGTCACGAGGGATTTGCAGAAAATCTGCAGCACGCCCTCCATGACGTCATCCGTTCTAAGCTATGACATCACGAGGGAGTTGGAGAAAATCTGCAAGTATTGTAGAAAGTCTGCAGCACAACCATTATGATGTCTTCTGTTGTACGCTATGATGTCTTGAGGAGAGGGATATAGAGTAGCCAATAAGAGAGCAGGATGGCTGTGAAAACAGATGACGTCATTGGGAGTGTGCTGCAGATTATTTGCAATACTTGCAAATTTTCCCTTAACTTGTACACAAGAGGCAGAAAGGAAGGTAAATGGTAAGCACATGTGGTTCTTTGACAGAAAGCTTCGTAAATAACAAATACACTGAAATGACTGAGGATGAATTTGTACGTCACTAGTCTGCTATCATCAATCACGTAGACTCATTCAACATTGAAGAGGCAAGGGAATGTGTAGGTGAAGTTCAAGAAGAATCAAATACCACATTGAAAAGATCAAAACGAACAAGGAAGAGGACACATTTTGACAAGTTTATGTATTATGATTGACTTGGAGGTATTAAGAAGCTGTTTAAGGTCAGTTCCAATGTTACACGTAGTACATGGATATTTATGTTTTGAATGCTGTTTCTTCTGGGTGGTCTCTATTCCTTTAGGGGGTGGGGGAATTGAGGGTAGGGGGGTATGTGGTAAGCCGACATGTTATAGGGAACAAATAAGTAAAAGCTGAGGGAAGATGGAAACATAGGGCAAAATGGAAGGGAACAACGAAACAAGGACCCCCCTTATTGAGTGGTACCAATCTACTTCTTAAAGGACCTGGAGCCTTTCCAATAAGGATATAATTTATGGCATACTTAGTGATTGGTCTTCTTGTTCAACCCTAAACCATCTTATTCTCATCAGTAAGTACTTTGTTTATTTCAAAGCATTAAATAGCGTCAAATTTCAGTTTGTAGATTACATAGATCTGGTAAATGACTAATAGAAATGGAACACTATATAACCCTTATGTCAAAGAAACAATACTTATTCAAAGAAGTGGTCTGGTTTCATAAATCAATGCATGCAGTATGTAATCACATACACATTTAATTTACGATGTTTAAATCAGTCATTACAGTTTTTCCACATGTTGTGTGTTGTTTTGTAACCTAGTGCAAGTGGTTCGTGCAAGTAAGGAATATAACATATTGTAAGTGATGTAACATAATGTATTGAGAGGTAATGTAATAGTATTATATGCCACGTATTGTAAGTAGGTAATGTTGCATGTAGGAAGTAAAGTAATATAATAAAAAAGGAGTCTTCCATTTTTGTGATAGAATTAATGTTAACGGTGAAACTGAACAACTTACAAGCTACATTTATGACAAGTAAAGAGTACAATACCTTGCCACACTCAAGTAGCCGAATGTCTGTTCTAACTCGACAGTCAGTCTGGCATGATACATCTGTGAAAACACCCATTCCAACAATCTCGTTATAAAGAGAGCGTGCATGCATACTTAACAATTAGACCTGTAGCCCGAAAGGGCTACGGGTCAATAGCCGATGAGGCAAAGCCCAATGGGCTATTGGCCCGTGGCCCTTGAGGGCAAAGGGTCTAATTGTTTACGTATCACCCAACTAGTCGGACAGAAAAGGCAATAATATATTTGGCAAATGCAAGTTGAAGAAATAATTATTTGGGAAAAAAATGAAAGAAAAACCGGAGAATTTCGCTACTCTATGACTATTGCTAATAGTCCCCTAGTAGCGTAGCCAATCAAAATGCAGGATTTGCATTAGTCCACTAGTTGGGTGATGCTAAATGCAGATATTCAATTTCTCTTCTGCATTGAGGATCGGGATGTCTGGAAATGGGGTTCATCAAGAGATGATGATCCTGTCTCTTGAGTTCATGTATACCTATAATGTAGAGGGAAACCTGAATATACAGATGGAAAATCATTATATTGAATTTGCAGCAGTTGAAGCATGGAGAAGAGAATTATATATGGGTATTGCTTAAGCAGTTTGGCAGACTGTGACGCACCTCAAATCTTTGATCTAAGTAGCCCACAGTTCACGAAAGCAGATATCCAGATTTGTACTAGGTGACTGTCAGGCAATTCCACTTAACAGGAGAGGAAGTTATTGTGATGAGTGATGAGGAGTGCATCAACACAGAATAAACATCAGTTCTTGATTTCTCCACAAAAATTTAATACGTACCATATTCTGGATCATTCAACTGAATTGTAAAATGTGTGAAGGAGTAAAATCTGAAATAAACAAGAACAAATGAAAGTGCTGTATGAGTGAAACCATGAATCTTCCAGTGAATTATGATTGACATGAATTCACCTCTGGGTGACATGGAATTACCCTTTTCTTAAAAAATTGGGTTGCATTGCAGACATGTGTAACTTTCAGGTTATTCTAGTTATATAAGTTACATTATTGATTCTGGGCTATAATTTTTTATATCAGCAGTCTTTTTATTACAAAAAATGTGAGGAAGCCCAAATGAAACTTCGTTTATTTTCACTTCTTTAGTATTTCAATCTTGAATGACTTTTCGGGCATACTAGCTACTTGAAATACAACTAGTGAGACAATCTCAGATAGTGCAGAGTGTTATGCTGGACTGTAAGTACATTTTGAGTCATCAGCTGCCTGTATGTAACTTGTTAGTTCAAGGCCCAAAAATAACTTACAATTACTGTTTGTCAAGAAGGTTTTAAATTTTACTGTGGTGTTTTACGTTGAATTTCGTTTATTTTTAATTCATTGATACGTTGAACTAGCAAACGTGATAATTTAATTTTTTCAACGCCAACATTTGTAACCTGATATTTTTGTTTTCCTCGCAAAGTCTGTAACATGATACCCTTGTTTTCCCAAAAACATACAAAGGAAAATATGCTGGCTTTTTTCCTGCTGGAGAAAAATGAACTAATGTTATTAACTTATGAAAAAAAAGGAAGAGGAATGATTTTGTTTCATTCAAGAGGCAAATTTTCATATCATCCAAAAACAGTTACTAATTTAATTATCAAATAGTCACGTCGTGTCTTGGAATAGCACGTTCTTATTAGGTTGCCACCATTGGTACCGTGTTAACAATAAACCAGTTCAAATTACACAATGATATCGATTAAGACAACCGAGAAGCATTTTAACTTTACTGATATTATTTATATCTTACATCGGTGAATGTCAGTCCCCTCAAAGACTGACTAAATTCATTTCCAGTTTCCGTAAGTGCCACAGTGTCTGCAGCAATATTTGAGAAGTTTCTTTTGTCACGACATTACTACCGGGTACTTTTAATGTCGCTAACTCGGAAATGTTTAGGGTGAATACAATTGTGAACTTCTTGTTCTCTTTCATGGGGGGAGAACAGGCGGCTGAGGAGATCCATTTGTTTCCCTCTTTAAAGCTTAGCAAACACAAAATAGTTTGAAAATAGCAAACGACATTATTTAACCGAGCTAGGGATGATTCCAAACGATATGCTGTCACAACAGCGTTCTTTGCACTAAAAAGGAAAACTGACATTACCTGAAATATAACTGCGATCGCCCATTAAGAGGAGTGTGGTATCGCACACATGAATGCTGAACTCGAGAACGGATTGTATCATGCTGACAGTGCTAGAGCGCATGTGTCTTACATGTTGTGTTCTACCACAAGGTAAAGCACTTAACGTTCAAGTGTAATTGTGTATGAAATGTATCGTTTACTTAACATATAGTTAACACTAATGCTAATCAATCTGCGTTTGCACTTCAAACAAATTGCTTTTGTTCTTAAGAGCGGAATAGTACCACAAGGGTAACAAGAGAATATTGGAACCATATATAGTTTTCTGGTGTTATGAAAGGATTAATGTAAGTTAGGTATGTTTTATGTAGCAATCAAAGGTACCTACCCCACGCGCTCAAAATAAGGCTAATTGATTAACTGAAATTAATTAATTAAACAAACATTAAAGTTTACACCTTATTGCCATAGTCCTTTAGTACCTTATTGCCATAGTGCCTTATTGCCATATTGCCATAGTGCTTTAGCAGCATCAACCCCCAAACCATCCCAATAGTGCACTCTGCACTAAAAACATGGAAGCCTCAGTGTTGACACTACATGGACTGTATTGCTCCGGTGGATTAAGATGATTCCTCAGTATCCCATTGTGCATCCCTACTGCGCACAATTTTTTTGTCATTAGCACAGGCAAATGAGCTTGTGGTTGAGTGTGTGTACACAAGTAACATACGGGATTTCCCTCAGGCTAAGCTTGACAGAGAAATAAATGCTTGTTTTCTCTGAAATGAGCACAGTAACCTATATCTGTATTTCATAATATCAATAAGAATAGTATCCTAAATAACTGAGAAAAAAAGTTAGCAGAAATCTATGGCTACTTTTTTGGCAAGTGACATAAATTCTACAGGGGGAGACATAAGAAGCCGAAAAGTGCATGTACAATTTATGTTTCCTTTAGGCCATTGACTCCTGGAACTTTCTGCCAAATATGCATTTTTTGGACATTTTGGTGGTTTTGAGGCTGGATCTCGGCCACTAAAATCATGTTTTACAAACTTTTGGCTCGGGCATGCATAGAAATCAAAATTTTTTTGACAAGAAGGTGACCTACTTCTTTAGGCTTTTTGATTTTTTTCCCTTCCCTTTTTCTCCTTTTCTTTTCTTTTTGCTGCAGGGATTGACCTTTTACTGGGCTTGCTTGCAGTTAAAAAGCTTCTAAGTAAGAGTCATCGAGGTGGCCAATTTTTACCATCGAGCAGCTAGGTGTAGTGGCAGGAAATTTTGTTCTGAGTTTTTACTTATCTTTTTGAGCATTTTTGTCCATATCTCAGTCTCCATTAGGCTGATGACTCTGATCTAGGCATCATTGGAAAGATCTTTTCCTCCTGCAGAAGTTGAGTATAGATGACAATTTTGGTCAAATATTATGACCTCAGATGTGGAAGAAAGGCCAAGGCTCGTCACGGGCAGTTACGGGTGGCACAGGAGTCAATGGGTTAAAGGATAAAAAATGCAGGGTATTTGAAGACAACTTTTCCCAGACATAGATGAATAAACAATCAAAGAAAGTCAAACTCTTTGTGATATAACACGCTGCATTGAAAAATAATCGAGCTTATTTGTTACGCACTAAGATGACCAAAAGTCACCTAAATAACCATATTTGTCAGCATTGTGGCATGAAAACAAGCATGGTGACTCCCTTTTTATCACATTTTTAACATCTCCTTGTACTGTAACAACAGCATACCAAGTTTCATTGGAAATCTATGGGGGGTCCTTTTACTATGGAATCACCTTGAGTCATTGACTCAATTTTTGCAGATAA
>JAHPZR010000609.1:92500-115000 GCA_019787425.1 Platygyra sinensis | reverse complement strand
ATGTGATGCTGCTGGCCAACGTTTACGAGAATTTTAGGAAGGTGTGTATTGATAAATATGGGCTGGACCTGGCTCATTATTACAGCGTGCCAGGATTGAGTTGGGACGCACTCTTGAAAAGGACAGGCGTAGAGCTCGAGCTGCTGACAGAGTTGGACATGCACCTGTTCATTGCGAGGGGGATGAGGGGCAGTATCTCTATGGCAAGAAAGCGGTATGCGGAGGTGAACAACCCACTGGTCAAAGGATATAACCCAGAAAAACCAACATAAAAACCTTCTGTATTTCAATTCTTCCCCGCAATCAATGAATTCTCCTTGGCATTGTTCACACACGGCAATTTGTGGGAAGGATTCACAAGTTTTTCTTCTGGCAAAGACGAAATTATAATTTATGCCAGGCCATTTTGAAAGCCTTTACTGTGAAGTTAACCCAGACCAAACCTATTCCACTGACAGCAGCAGTTTTGATGAAAACCTGAGGGATGTCAACTTTTGGTGCCATTGTTATTCAAAAAGAATGAAAAGTTCAATTTATTTTTAATCCATCGGGGAGATGCCTTTTCTTTTAGGGGCAATGACAGGCGATGGTCGGGGAGCCTTTGGCATGACATCAACCGGCGATGGCGGTGGGGCTCGAGGTGTAATATTGACAGGTGATGGAGTGGATTCTGAGGCTGCTTTTTGGAGAAAAAGCTTTTGATCTCTTCTTGTTTGTAGTAAATCCCCACCAATGAAATGAAAATGCTGATGACACTCAGCCATTGTGTAGTGGTCAGAACGTTTTTGGTGCTTTCACTTTCAACAGCGGCAGGAGTGTCAGCCATTGGAGGTGCAGCTTGTTTGAGCTGTTTGTTTGCAATGATGATCCGAGCCTTGGCTAAAGCCTTTTCTTGCTCCTCGCGAGCCTTTTTTGTTTTCACAGCAATAGCTTTTCCGGTGGCTACCCGTTTTGGGTTTTTTGTCTTGTGGTGGGTGTTATTGAAGTCGCTTGTTGAGTCATGCCAACAGGTTGTTGAGTTTCTTAGTCGGCCATGGTATAGTATTACTAAATAAATTTTATTTAATTGAGGAATTAGCCAGCAATGTTCAAAAGTTCGTCAGCAATATTCCCCAATTATTCAGCAGTTGGTACTTCATCAACCCCAACAAGCGGATAGCCTTCTGCATCATGTTTTGCGGTGATCAGAAACCCGTTGGCAACTGCGAGCAGACGGCCGCATCTCAGCACAATCCCACCAGACAGATCAGACAGCTCCTTTGTGATGATGTAATCATTTTTCAGTTCATTCTGCAGAGCGTCGACATCTTTTATTTTCACCAACATGTTAAGAGCTTTGATGGAAAACGTCAGAAAGCTGTCAATCAAGGTCTTAGTTGTCTTGGCTCCAACATGTCTCGTATCCTTTGTTGTGCTTTATGACTTCTTTGTCTTCCAACCACTTCACCTGATCGTGTGTGAGATTCACGCCGATTGCTTCCTTGCATTTGCCTGCGGAAACCAGAATTGCAAGCTGCTCACGAAGAGCTGGAATGTCAGGACCTGCAGCAGGCAAACTTGCAGGCTCAGCTTCTAGCAGGTTCATGACTTCGGCCAACATGGGGTCATTTTCTTCGCCCATTATATTCATTCAGTTTTTATTTCAATTGGCAAAAAAATTTTTCTATGTTGAATTTGCACTCTTTTTTGTTTTTTTCACTGAGCAAATCCAACTCTAAAAAAGTGTCAGCATTAATCTTTCATTCATTTTGCGAATTTGAACACGGGATATTCATAACCCCTTTCGGAAGTTTGCATCCCTTCATATTTTATGAAGTTCGTTTCTGATAGGTGATTTTTCAGATCCCAATACAAAGAAGTAGGTGCATAGTACATCTTCACACCTTCTGATACAAGAGTGATCACGCTTATCGGTCTGCTGTAATTGTTTGTCCCGCGATGTTCAATGTTGTGATACTTATAGACCCCCGGACACATTTCTCTCCAGCTCAAGATTTTTTTGGCCTCTTCGAATTGCAACTGTTGCTCCATGTTGCCTTAATGCTACTTCTGTTCAATAGGAAAAGGGTAGGCCGGTGGCGAAGCGAAAAAATGAGGCGGGCAAACTTGCGCTCTTTCAGACTTGCAATCATCTGCTTCGTGGTCTTGGCCAAGGGCGTGTAATAAAGAAAGATTGCTGCCACATTCTCTCGGAAAGGCTTCGCAATGCTAGAGTGCTGCTGGGTCAGCACCCACATGCTTATGGCAGAGTGGCATGCCGAAAAGCCGAGCTTGACCAGCTCTCCAGTATGCCTTTTCACATCTTTTGAGGCAGCACAGTCATCAAGGATAATGAGAGTGTTGGTGCCTTCGAAAGCAAAACTGGCTACTTTCAGCCATTTTTTGACTTCATGCTTCTCGCAGATGACGACATCCAGATGTGGGTCTCTCTCACCGAACTGGTCCAGCGTTCTGTTATGGGCGAAGGTTGGGCAGATTAGCACAATGTAATCAAACTTGCCACGAAATGGACCGAAGAGCTGGTTCACGAAAAACTGCGTCTCACCAGAGTTTGTTGGGCTAACAATTAAAGCGTTTAATGGAATGTTGCTGGGATTCATTTCATTTCTGTACAGAATCCAGCTGTTTGTTCATAATGTTTAACTGGCTGTCAGAGATGACAAAGACATAACAGTTTACAGTTTTTGATCTCTTGGGATCTCTCTTAATTTCCAGCTGGACACCGTCTGTACTGTTTACGAGACAGGTGCCGCTGCCATGCATTTCTTGGCTGGCCATGGAGCACATATCGATCAGAAGCCCGAACTTATCTTCAGTGTAGAACTTCTTCAGAGTCATATACTGAGGTTTGTGTTTTTCTTTCATAAAGAAGCAGCTTACTTCGCTCCAAGTGTCCTGGGTTTCGATGCCATTGTTGTACAGCATGTTAGGTGAGCCGTTGATCGTTACACTGACTTTCTTCAGGTCAGGAAAGACATACTTTTCTGAATCTCTAGTCCCTGCAGCGTAAGGCTCCACAAACAAGAGGAGAATGCCTTTCATAGATCTACTTTGGGAGTTGACTTTGAGGTTTATTCTCATGTCTGTTCCCCTATTGATTGGGAGCACTTCACTGCGGCTCACGTCGTAGACAAACTCTTTGCCAGCTTGGTAAACACTGATTGCCTCTTTTGCAAGCGTCTCGCTGCTAATCATTTCATACCCCAGCTGGATGTTAGTCAGCTTATATTTCAGCTTGGTTGGGTCGGATCCTTTGACAACTTTGTTGGCTGGTGCGAGAGTCACTTCAAATATAAGGTCGTTGTATAGGGCTTGTGGATAGAAGACACCATGGTCAGTCAGGATCTGATGGTCCAGATTGATGTGATATTTCTTGCCGTATATTTCGTTCAGTTTGTCTTCAGCGGCAGAGATTTTTTTGTCTCCCGAGTCTGAGTGTATCTTGCACAAAACTTCGCTCTGGATACCCTCAGTCAACATGTTGTTGTGCTTCTCCCCTGGCAAGAATAGGTCAGTGAATGTCTTGTATACATCGTAGTCCACAGGGTCTTCTAAAGTCATGCCCCCAAAACTGACAAACAGTCGTCTCACAAGCGCCCACGACACGTTCTGGATGAGGAAGTTATAGGCCCTTTGCAGTTTACGATCACATGGTACAAAAACTGCCATGCTGGAGAGCAAACTGCCCACTGGGATATCCAAAACAAAGCAGCTTAACTAAACATTCTTTTGTTTTGGATATCCCAGTGAGCGGTTTGCTCTCCAGCATGGCGGTTTTTGTACCATGTGATTGTAAACTGCAAAGGGCCTATTGGCATGCCCTCCAGAAAGGTCGATGTCAAAGCGCAGGGCTAGTGAGCAACGCACGAAGACCTTGTTTTTAATCAGCTTGGGCACGTAGACATGCAGCGTATCGCTGGGATTGGCTTCGGAGTATTGGGCAAAATGGATGATGACGATGATGAACAAGAAGTTGACACTACCTACCTTTCCAGCCAGGTGCGGCTTCCATGCCCCACCACAGCGGTGAACAGGTGGAAATGGAAACTATGCTGCATGAGCAAAGCGGGCTGCCGGATACTTCTTATGAGGAAACTCCTTTGCTAAGAAGAGCTGGTTCTATCAGCGATCTTCAAAAAGAAAGTTCATTAAGACAAAACTCAAAAAAAACTGTGGACACAATAAAAGGCAAATTAGACAGGCAAACTTTGAAAAAATCCCAATTCGAAGAGGAAGAGGAAAAAACGAAGGTAAAATTGTTGCTGTTGGGATGAAAGGAGGAGTACAAGATTCTGAAAGATGATGAGTCTGGCTTAAGGAAGAGTTTTTTGGACGCTTTCAAATCTTATCTATGTCTGCCTTCTGAATAAATTTAGCCAAAAACCGCGATACCATTATAGAACAGCACATGAGATTGGCAGAAGCTGAAAACCAACAAAGACAGGCAGAGAAGCTCACTGCAGAAAAGGAAAAAAGAATCACAAGAGATTCAAAATCTGAGACAGCAAATTGAAAAACGCAAGCACGGATTGATGCCCTTCAAGAAGAACATGGCAGCAATCTTGAAAGTGAATCAGAACTAAATAGGCTTAACTAACTGAAAAAAATTATCAAACCGAAATTGAATACAAGAAAAAAGAAGTGACCACTTTTGAAAAAGAAGCAAGAAAAAGGAAAAAGCACAAGCAAAAGTTGACAGAGAAAGGGCAAAGCTCGCCCAAATGGAAAAAAAAGAAACAAAATAGACGAAAGGCTGAATAGCACAAAGCCCCTTGAAGAACTAAAAAAGCGGGAATGTGACCTCAAGTGCCAAAACGAAGAAGACTGGTCAATCATCCAAGATGAGAACACCTTGCCCTCAGAAAGAGAAGCTGCAGAGGCAAGAGTAGCAGAAAGAAACCATGAGCTCGGACGGTTGAAAACTCAGGTTGAGAAAAGAGAAGCTGCCATGCCTCTGAGAAAGGATCGGAGAGATCTTCAAAAAATATGGTGTGACAGGTTCCTTGTAGCTGCCGGCGCCACAATTGGGGCTATTTTTGGGGCAATCCCCAGAAATGTGGCCACCCTGGCTGAAAAAAATGGCAAATGATCTTAAAAAGCTTGGTGATGGTGTTAAAACGCTAGGCGGAAAATTGGGAGAAGTTCTTAAAAAGCTTGGAAAATGGGCCGCTGCTGCGCTTCCCGGGCTGATCGGCTCAATCATCAGCTTCATTTTCAAAGCTGCAGAGCAGGTCATCAACTATCTAGCCAAGCATGCCTGGCTCTTGATTTTGGTGGTGGTTGTATTTCTTGTCAAAAAATTACTCAAAAGGCGGCGTTAACGAATTGCCCTAAATATCAGGGCTACGACTCCAACAACGGCAACACTCACTGCGGTTTTATTTATTTCGTGCCTGCTTGAGCTTGTTGTTATGTCTTATTGTGCTTCCCGTGTTGATTATCATCATTGCGGGCATCAGCCAAGCTCCAGGGCACACAGCAAGATTCAGCCTGACTTTTGCTTGATCCACTGCAAGCTGGTATCTTTGTACGTTTTTAGCCAAGTCAGGCTGTCTGATTGCGTCTTCCATCAGTGTCAAGAACTCCGTCTGAGCCTCTTTCGCTCTCCTGCCATCTCCAAGGATGCTGCTCTTAACGTTAACTTGCGCGCCCAGGATACAGTAAACAAACATTTCGATTGACTGGTTGATGCACGAAAGCCCCGTCTGCGTCAGGCCTGCGGCTTTTTTGGGGGCAAACCAGTCATACTGGGCGGCAGCTGCAGGGTCAGGCTTGATGTAAGGGAGCAGGTTCCCATCTGTTGCTCTTCCTCCTTCATCGCTGAATTTGTAAAACCCTGGATAATCGACTCCTAATTTCCTCATTCCGTGTCCCGTGATTCCGATGTATACATTGCCCAGCCCGTGGGTTTTTCCACATGCAAACAAAAATCCCACAATGGATCTATCTCAAACTAGGCGCATATCCTTCTGTATGAGGCCATGTCATAATTGTTGTTGAATTGACTGAATGTTGGGTCTCCTGGCAGAGCGCTTATGTTCTGGATGCCCCCTAGCTGGTACGGAATTCGCCTTACTGTAAAATACACGTGGAACTGGTAAAAGGCTCTTATCTGTGGTGGTAGAGAGAACCCGCTGTCGAAGATTTCACAAGAAAAACTACACCCCTGCGTTGCGCAAAACATCGCGAAGTTTAGCTGTTGGGGCCAGTATTTCATGTTTGGGCCTCTTAGCCAGGTTTTTGTTTCGGCCGATGTGGTATGCCTGAGCCTGGTTTGTTGAAATATGTCGCGAAATTTTGTGATGAAAAATTTGTCTGGTGTCGCATAGATTTTATTCTCTTTGTTGAAAAATTTGGCAACGCTTGCGCCGCTTCTGTGAAATCAACTGGCAGAATTGGCAATGGTGTTTTTGTTTTGAGTGGCAACAGTTGATAGGGGAAGCCTGACACGCCATCCAAACCGAGTGCGGTCTTCATTTGCTGGCTCCAATATTTTCTGTCCGAGCCAAACACGCTCTGCAGAAAGTCAGGGCCTGCTTTGAAAAACACTTCAGCGCCGAAGTTGTTGTTTTCATCGATGCTAACCTGCGAAACGAATTTTGTCACATCTGTGTTCGGAAACTGGTTAACAAACCGAGTCCAGGCCTTGTCCTTAGCTGCGCTTGATTTCTTTTTCCCCTCTGGCGTTTGCATATAATTTTGAAGCTTTGCGATCTGATCCATTTTTGGAAGAAGCGAGAACAATGGATTATGTCACGAACCATAACATGATCAGCATGGCGATGAGCGTTTTCAAAACATCAAAAATGGCGGATGAATGCAGGGAAATGTAGGTGTAAAAGTATTCGCTTTATTTTGGATTTCATTTCGACTTTTCTTTGCCTGATTATAGGGAAAGTCATTTTATATGGATAATGACCATTCTCGTGATAGAATATTAAGCGTGTTTTATTGAGCGTAACATGCACGTGGTGCTCAGAGCGTTAGCAATGTCGATACTACTGGTATAAAACCAAGGTTCATTTCCACGCGAAGGTCACGCCAAAGATCTGCCAAGTTTACGCTAAGATGTCAAGGTATTATATCAAAAATTCAAAGAAACACGTGGAAGATCTTTTGCGTAACTTGTACGGAATGCAGCCTGGCTATGTAATCTTGAACTTCAAACAGGTAAACAGTTTTTCAAGTCTTCACCAGTTTATTCCATGTTTATTGAAATACGTAATGAGAGGATTTTTGTGTTTGCAGTTATTTGTCTCGTAAATGTTTGGTTTTGTTTAGCCTGGTCCATTGTTCAAAGGTCAAATGTGATGTAGAGTGCAAAACTTATGTTATGTGGTCTTCGATCGTTGTAGTTTTCCCTTCGGATGAACACTGGCCTTCATTTCCTAAATAAATCAGTGATTGTGTTTTAAATTTGTCACTGTTTGTTTTTATCTCAAGATAATAATCTATAAATAGTCTGACTACTGTTTTGTCACTGTCAGATACTAATGTTACTTTTATTAGAGCAAAACTCGACATTTTTCTAAATTCTGTGGGCAAAGATAAAATACTTGTGAAATTGGTCACACTCTACACTAGAAGATGTTTGGGAATAGTGTTAAAGCTAATGCTTCAAGGCATGGCTACCCTGTGCATACGTTAGTAGAACCAAGAAGAGTAGTCTGCTTGTGATGTATTAAATGTCTCCCCATCAGTCAGTAAGTTAATATTCCTCAAAGTACAATTATTAAATTAAAGTAAAATCATCTCAGAGTTTTGTTTTTGTCATGTCATTCAAAGCTTAAGTTGAAAAAGGGGTTTGCAAAAAGATACACAGAAAGTTTGGACACTGGGACTTTTCTCCAAAAAAATTTCTCTCCCCTTTCCTCACAAAATGCTAATTGTAAAGGTTTTCCAAACTTTTTGTGGCTGGTTTAGAGTGAGTCTTCCTTTACTTTGTTTGAGTTCTCAAACAATTCAGTGTGATGCCTCACATTGTTGTGAATGCATGCACTGCTTATTAACTCTAACATTTCTGAAGGCCCTGTATATGCATCTTTTAATTTGGGGCAGTGCTTAAATGTGACCTTGCTAGATCTAGTAGCTGTGGTAGTCTCACTGCTCACAAGTTGTAATATTCAAACCCCATCAAATATTCAAAGAAGACAAAAGAGATTTACAAAAAAATGTAAACTACTGTTTATTAAATTTTATTATTTCTTTGCGTTTTTGAAAGCCTATTGAACCTAGAAAAAAAAGACAACAGAATTAAGATAACAGCATCTGTTCTCAATAAACATGGCAATTCAAACAAATCATGTATTGATCACAACATTTATTTCGTTTGAAGAAGTCCTTAAGAGCAGAGGACTGTAAATAACGAGAATTAATTTTCAAAACTGAAATTATGGATTTCTTCATGTTTTGCCAGGAGAAACCTTTTGGTGAACTATTTTCGAAAACAAGTTTAAGACTTGCCTGAGAGTTTTTGATTTTGAGAAATCGAACAAAAAGTAGAATTGCGGTTTTTGTGCTGCAGCCGCCATAAATTCAGCCGAAAACTTGGACATATTCACATCACTCTCAGAGAAAGACAGCTTGGTCAATCAAAATGATCTTTTACATGTATGTTTGCTATCATAATTACAACACAAAGATGTAAAAATATTGCCAAGAACTGCATTTTCATTTCAGGTTAGAAGCGCCCGAAGATTCCTAGTTTTCACACTTTGAAAAAATTCTAAAAATAGGGCTTTTTTGAAGGCAATTTTCGTACCTTGGTACATAGAAATTGCAAGTGAAAAATACATTTTTGCAAAGCCCTATTATTGCTTTACAACATAAAAAATTCAGCTTGGGCAATTGAAAAGCTGTATAGAAAAACATGTGTAAGAAAAGGCTTTCTACGAGTAATTTACACTACAATAGCGAGCGTCACACAATCACAATTTTTACCCGGATTTAAACGAAATTCAAGGCTCAAAAAATCACTCTGGTACATGGTTTCACCCGATGAGAGCACATTCCGGTAAAGATCAATCATTTTAATTACAAATCAGCCGGAAAAAAATGGGGTAAATAAAATGGCGAATTCTGAGAATATTTTCAAAACATGTCACTTGAGTAGTATGGGCCACCCTTTGACCTTTCATGCCATTCGGAAAGCAACACCTGGCAGCTCTTAATTTGACTTTCATTCGTCGGAATAGACATTCTTTTTGTTTCGATTGCTTTGCTATAAACATATTCTCAAGTAGATGAAGTTGGCTTTTGAGTTTTGAGGCATCTGCTCGCAGTACAAATAGAACAACTGGAGTATTTTTGAAATATGACCCACTTCGCATTAAGATGGTTACGATAAGGCCGAAGTTCATTGCCGAATTACACATTTAAATTCACTTTTTGAAAATGGCAGTATTAATGAGGAAGCAGCGATCAAATAATCTAATTAATGCTCAGGAATTATTATTTCTTACCACAGAGTGTTTCCTGACAGGAATGGCAGTTTTAGCAAACACAGAACTAGAGCACCTCGCTATGTCGCACGTGACAGTAACGTAACATAGCGGGTACAAAATTGGAGGTTGAAAGGAGTGGGGCGGGGCAAGGGTGGGGAAGGACAGCAGTGAACTGATGGTTTCCTGTACTGCAATTACACATTTTGACTGGCGAGTGCACGGGTGCTCTACAATATGCCAAACTCACCGGTGACAGGTCGGTGCAAGAGAAGAAAAGGGAACGACATTGTACCCTCGACTCTTGACCCTCCACAATTAGATACACTCTCCGTAATAAGGGCAAAGAATCGGTTTGGGCGATGAATTTCAGGATATTCCGACTGAAATGACATAAGTGGACCATCTCCGGAGGTGACCCCTAATATTCCAGTCATAAGAAACCGAAACAGGCCTTTCGACCGAAACTGATTTCCGGAATCTTTGGCAAAATGGAAAGCGCCCCCATTTTTAAGATGTGTATTAAACAAGCAGCTTAAAAACAGTTTGTATAACTCAAGATCTGTTATATCCTGGATTGGATCAAAGAAGTAGATTGTCATGTTTTGCTGCGTTAGTTGAACTCGATGATTTATTTAAGATCGCTCGGATAATGATCCAGATGATAATATAGAAAAAAGTAAATTTTTTTCAGGCTTCTCCTTTCCAATTGCTTAAATTGGAAAATTTACTGCGATGATCACTCTTCATATTCATCTACAACCGCAGTACAAATATGAATTATTTCATATATACTTCACATCATTTCACTGCTCGGGAAAATATGAACTCAATAAATTGACCTTGCTCCCAATGTGTGGCTTCATAGCTCAGTTGGTAGAGCATCGCACCGGTATCGCGGAGGTCATGGGTTCGAATCCCGTTGAAGCCCTGATTTTTTTCAGGCTTCTTCTTTCCAATTGCTTAAATTGGAAAAGATCAATTTAAACCCCCCCTCCCCCTGTTCCAGCTTAGCTTTCAGAGAAGAACTCCCTGTAAAACACTGCGAGGCTCTACCCGAAAGACGTAGCAAGTTTCTGAAAAAAGGATGCCGTCTGCTGACTTTAGGTATGTTAAAGGACAGCACCTTTCATGGATGTTTTATGAAAGAGTTATCCTGTCAGTCAAAAGAACAAATAGCGAATCAAAGGGTCAGCGTTTAGAAGTCGGTTGGGAGGCTGAGAGCCTCCCCCTATGAAACTTCCCTCGCATTCCTCCTGCCCTCTCCTTATCCTGAGCAGGTGAAGAGTGACTGGCAGTGCATTAGAAAAACACCAAAAAAGAAAACATGGTTCCATGAAGCTGAAAAGAAGTAAATGAAGGAAAATTTTAACCTCATGTTTGGTTTGTTCTAGAAATTACTAGCAAAATGACCAGGTGTTCAGTTCGGCCAACGCCAGTACAAATGTCGCGCCTCTGCAGTAATATACTTGTTTGATATAATCAATTACATACAAAATCTTGACATGCACAGAACGTTTCAAAGTTCTTGTTAAAGACACATCGTAAAAATGCACTCGCCAGCCTGTTCAATGCTCCCAAACCCCACCTACTTTACTTCCTGGCTAACGCTACGTTACGTTACTGTCACGTGCGACATGGCTCAGTGCTTTTGCTCAGTGTTTTGCAAAAACTGCCATGGTTTCTTGTCAGGAAAAACTCCCCAAGGTAAGGAAAAATTCCTAGGCATTGAGTACATCATTTGGTTATTGCTTCCTTGTTAATACTGCCGTTCTCTAAAACCGAAAGTGTAGTTTGGCGATCAACTGCAGCTTATCCGTAACTGTCTGTAAAATGCTGTACAAGTCAAATTTCAAAAGTAATCCAGCTGTTCTTATTTAATATATTGCCGGTGGATGCCTCAAAATCCAAAAGCCCAATTTCTTCTTCACTAGGATATGTTAGCATAGGAAACGAAAGCAAAAACAAGTGTATTCCGATGAATGAAAGTCAAGTTAAGCCCTGCCGTGTTTTGATTTTCGAATGTCATGGAAGGTCAAAGGGTCGCCCATGGCACTCGTGACCTGTTTTGAGAATATTTTCAGAATTCGCCTTTTTTTTCCGACGATGTGTAGTTAGAATTTTTTATCTTCCCTGGAGTGTAGTCTTGTAGGGGGAAACTGTGTACCAGAGTGATTTTTTGAGCCTTGAATTTTGTCTATTAACAAGAGTTAAAATTGTGCTTGCGTGACCCTTACAATTGTAGTGTAAATTACGTGTAAAAAGCCTTTTCTTACACATGTTTTTATAGACAGCTTTTCAATTGCCCAAGCTGAATTTTTTGTATGTTGTAAAGCAATAATAGGGCTTTGAAAAATGTAGTTTTCACTTGCAATTTCTACGTACCAAGGTACGGAAATTGCCATCAAAAAGGTCTTATATTTAGGTTTTTTTCAAAGTGTAAAAACTAGGAATCTTTGGGTGCTTCTAACCCGGAGTGAAAATGCAGTTCTTGGAAATATTTTTACATCTTTGTGTTGTAATTATGATACCAAACATACATGTAAAAGATCATTTTGATTGACCAAGCCGTCTTTCTCTGAGAGTGATGAGAATATGTCCAAGTTTTCGGCTGAATTTATGGTGGCCGCAGCACGAAAACCGCAAATCTGCTTTTTGTTGGATTTCTCAAAATCAAAAACTCTCAGGCAATTTTTAGTCTTATTTTCGAAAATAGTTTACCAAAGGGTTTCTCCTGGCAAAATATGAAGAAATCCATAATTTCAGTTTTGGAAATTAATTCTTGATATTTACAGTCCCCTGGCTTTAAATTTAACAAAGAGACTGTGAAGGTGCTTTCCTTTACACCTCATAGTTTAAGTGAATGATTTTGCTGTGAGTTAATAAAGAAATCAATGAATTGTTCAAATATAAACATTACCTTGGAAATATCACGTTTAACTATCTGTAGGGTGAGCATGGTGGTAGGGAGAGGGAAGGGTTGTCTGGATGATACATGTTCCCCTTATCAAACCTGCACTTCAGTCCAATTCCAGCCTTCTCATGCCGATAAAAAGTTATTCCATAAATCTCCTTAAATGATTCAGCTATCACAGAATAACAGACTCTTCTTCTAAACAAGACTAACAAAATATAGTGTGAAAACAAAGAAAGACTTGAAGTACCCGCGATAAATTATGTGTAAATTTTCAGTTGTTTTCTGTCAGAAACCATTTCTCAAAATGGAAATTTTCAATACATGGTTGCCATTTTTACTAGCCTGTTGCCACTGATGAAACTTTGGCGACACAACACTAACTTATTGTAGTTTTGAGGAAAATTAGTCTCAATATCAAAAAAAATCGGCAAGCACATAAAAACACATAACAACATGTACTTACGTTTGATGGCGATCAAAATGGCGGCAGTTTCTTCGAAGGCCCTTCCAAAATTACAGAGATTTTATCAATTCGCTCTTCCAAAAGTTCCCAACTCTTGCTCAAGGAACATTCGATAATGAGGCTTTGAAACTCTCAGATATTGAACGATGGAACCTAGAATCAAGCTTTTTACAAGGCCCATATTTTCTTGCGTTTATTTTTTTGCGATTTTTGGGCAAAACAATAGAATTGTGACGTCATAGCTTCTTCCAAAACTGGCATACTCCCGGACTGTTAAATGTATATATATATTATATTTAAAATGGTTTTGCTTACTCTTGTTACACAAACTAACGGTCAAACCTTCTACTTTGATGAGCTGATCCCCAGAGTCAATTTCATGCGGCTTCTATCTTGTTCTCTCTACAACTCTTGGGATACGCTAAAAAGGCGTAGCTTGGGGGCCAAGAAGATGGCTCCGTATCTGTTTCTAAATTACTCCCGGGGCATTATAACTTACAAAGTTTGGCAAAAGAAATGAGTGGGTTGTTTGCCAAATACAAATATAGGCTGGAAACAGAAACAAATACCCCTGTGGGCCAGATGATTATCAAAAATGCTGGTTATAGCACAAAACCCAGTTCCAGTCTAAACCTAAAACCAGTCACCCTTTATCGTGATTTATCCAAGCTGCTTGGAATTGGACAAAAGTTACAATCAGCAACATTCGTAAAACACCTCAGATCGCCAACTCCGTACTTCAGTGACTGTAATTTGATCGACAAAAATAAGAATCTGTTTAATGGCAAAAGGTCAGATATCCTAGCGAAGTTTGACGTAAAAGGCAAGCCTTATGAAAAAGTCAGCTTTCATGCTTCTCCGCAGCAACCTTTTCGTGACTGTTGGACAGATTCTCATGTAAATGGTATCACTCTCAGTGTCAGAGATCAAGATGGCGAGATGTTTGATTTCAACGGCATGCCAATTGAATTCGAATTGGAAATAAATTAAATTCTATTTACATGATGTCTTCTGTGGATGTTCTGCCGTCCGCACCTCCTGTACACTACCCACATCTGCAGAATAAACTCAACTATCAGCAGCCTGACTTCAGGATGCAAAAAGTTAATGTTATTTCGGCTTCTCTGAACAAAGAGGTCAGCCACTATTGAGCGGTTGCGGAAAAATATAAGCGTGCCAAGAAAGTTGCTTCCCTGTATTTATGTAACGTTTAAAAATCGAGCAGCAGTGTTTTATCGGAGTATACCTGATAATACATGTGCTGCGAGATTTTTGAATGGCTTCAAAAACATTGCACAAAAACCGTGAGTCTGAACAAAGGTTCAAATTGTGAGGGGAAGATATTACCATAAGAGAAAAACAAGCTAGGCCTTATTAGTATTCGTGATATAAAGAATACAGCTAACAAGGAGTGTTTTATTGGGATATAAAGTTCATGCATGTGACGCTTTATCAGTGTTTTGATAGGCTGTTAGGCTCTTGAATTAGCATAGTATAAAATGAGCCAAGTGAGCCAATCCACCTTTGTAAATTCTCGTTGCCTAATTAAAATCGATAAAGGTTGTCCAAGTTGTTTTCCTTGTTGCCTGAAGAAAAAGCTAGTTGGCTTTGTATGACTCAGCACCTCCACAATGAGTTTTAGCAGCTGTGCATGGTGTTTGGATGATAAATCACAAACGGTTGCCAATAAGATCAAAGTGACTCTGGTACAAAAGGCCTTCAGAGAAATTGGAGGGGGTAACCCTGCGATGGAAGAGCAACCCATTTGGGGGAGGGGGGGTGAAATACCCCTGGCTGCTCCATGCTACCGAAATAAACCAGATATAACAACAGTCCTGAAAGGCCACTTGACTTGTATGCAGACTCTTCACTTATGTCCAGGATTGAACGCAAGTATTGTTAATTAAGTACTTCATATTTGACAGGGTTATTTAATATTTTCATATTACTTCATATTTGACTGAATCATGTAAGCTTAGGTGACTTTTTACCAATGAGGACACTTAATGATGCTTATCATAAGAAATTTGAATCTCATTAGCATTCAATCCTGGACATATCTGAGACTCTTTTATGCAAAATCGTTATACGCCTTAAAATCCCACATTTGCAATAGAGGCAGTCATTTTGCCTAAACGACAAGTGCAACAACCAGAAAGGTAACTACTTTAGTTTAACACATCAACATTGACAAATCCTTCAACGTTTCCTTCACTTTTTCATATTTTACATCTTCTAATTTTCACTCTGTATAAAATTTAACTGAACCTAGGATATACCACTTTAACATCAAGGATTCCATGCAAAATATGCAATTCACAATTTTTTTTTCCCAATTCCGAAATATATATTATCATAAATGCAACCCAGTTATGCTTCCACTTTGTGTCAAACACAACTAATTTATAGGTAAATTTTATTCATCAGTTTAAAAGTAAATTTAGTAATAAAAAGGTATGTTTTCATCATCATCATCTTTCCTCATTGCGCCATGGGACGCATAAGGCCGCCACAAGCTCTCTCCAGCGCACACGATCTTGCGCCGCCTTCCGGATTTCACTCCAGGTTAGGTTTATGGACTTCAGTTCTTTCTCTGCTGACCTCCTCCAAGTTGTTTTGGGTCTACCTCGCTGTCTTTTCCCCTCTGGGGTCCAGAACAATCCTTCTCTTGAGACGCTGTTAGGGTCCCCCCTCAGAACGTGTCCAATCCATGTCCATTTCCTACGTGTAAAGCTCACCATGATGTCTTCTTGTTTACAGATGTTGCGCACTTCAAGGTTCGTTATTTTCTGTGGCCATCTAATACCCAATAAAATGCGGAGGCATTTATGAGTGAAAACCCTCAACTTTCTAACTATCTCATGAGTGGTCTTCCAGCTTTCCGAGCCATAGAGGAGCACTGTCTTTACATTTGAGTTGTAAAGCTTGAGCTTGGTCTTTAGAGAGATCTTTTTTGAGCGCCATATTGGCTTCAGTGATGTAAATGCTTGTCTAGCTTTACCAATACGTGCTTTCACATCTGCATCTGCACCACCCTGAACATCAATAACACTGCCAAGGTAAGAGAACTGGTCTATTTTCTCTATCCCCTGTCCGTCTACCTTGATTTGGCAATTACGCTTACAGCCAGTGCTCATCCATTTGGTCTTTTTGCTGTTGATCTTTAACCCAACCTTACGTGCGTTGTTGCTTAGCCTAGCTGTTTTCTCGCTAAGATGTGCTCCAGTACTGGAAAGCAGGCAGAGGTCGTCCGCATAATCAAGGTCTTCTAACACGGATGTCAACTTCCATCTTATCCCAGTGCGTTGATGGTTTGTTGTTTCTTTCATTACCCAGTCTAAGGCAATCAGGAATAATAAGGGTGACAGCATGCATCCTTGTTTAACCCCTGTTCTCACGGCAAACCATGGTGTTAGATTTCCTTCATGGAGAACGCTGCAAGTGAAATCTCTGTACAGGGCTTGTATCATCCCAATGATCTTCTGTGGGATGCCATAAAGCCTTAAGAGTTTCCACAGAGTATCGCGGTGCACACTGTCGAAGGCCTTCTCAAAGTCAATAAAATTCAGATGCAGGGATGCTTGCCATTCCATACATTGTTCTATTATATTCCTTAGGGTGAAAATCTGTTCTGTGCAGGACCTGCCCTTACGGAAGCCTGCTTGCTCCCTCCTCAGCCGTCTGTCCACTGCCTGCTGAATTCTTGTCAAGATGATTCTGGTGAAAACTTTCGACACCACGGATAAGAGAGTTATTCCCCTCCAGTTGGTACACTCTGTGGTGTCACCCTTCTTCGGGATTTTCACAATAAGGCCTCTATGCCAGTCATCTGGAATCTGTTCTTCTTGCCATATGTGCGAAAACAAAACAAAGAGCACCTCTGAAGTTGTTTCAAGATCAGCCTTTAGTAGTTCTGCCGGTATGTCATCACAGCCAGGGGCTTTGCTGTTCTTCAGTTGTTTTATCGCTTTTCGTATTTCATCTCTCCTTATTGGGTCTGAATTGATGTCTAGTTCAGGTACGTTGACCTCAAGTCGAGGTGGATTACGCGGGTCTTCTCTGTTGAGTATTTCACTGAAGTGTTCAGCCCACCGGTTCAGTTGGTCTTCAACTGTTGTTAAGATGTTGCCATTTAAGTCCTTGATCGTTGTGGAGTTTTGTTGGGACTTGCAAGAAAGACTTCTTGTGATATTATACAGTTTTCTGCTATCATTTACCTTTGCTGCCTCTTCTGCTTCTTTTGCTTTATTTTCGATGTAATTTCTTTTGTCTTGACGAGCGCTTTTCTTAACAGCTTTATTCTTAGCTTTGTATTGCTCTTGGAGGTCTTCGGCTAGAGTGTGTTGCGTATTGCTTAGCATCCGATTCTTTATCCCTTTCCTTTCTTCGATTAAAGTCCACGTATTGCCTGAGATCCACTCTTTCCTTTTTCTGGTTGAGTACCCCAGCACTTCCTTTCCTGTTTCTACATATATGCTCTTGACACTTTGCCATATTTCCTCCACCCCAACCCCTGTTGCTTCCTCCTGGGCATCCATTTCTGCTAAAACCTCAAACCTGTTCTGTAGTCTTAAACTGAACTCTCTTTGGACTGGTGGATCTTTTAGCTTATCAAGGTCTAACTTTCTCCTTGCGGACTCTTTGACTACCCTCCTTAACTTCAGACGAAGTCTACTGACCACCAACATGTGGTCACTTCCTATATCTGCACCCCTTAACACCCTTGTATCCAAGAGAGACGTTCTCCATTTGCTGTTGATTGTAATGTGGTCTATTTGATTTTTAGTTCTTTTGTCTGGTGAGTTCCATGTGGTCTTATGGATCTCTTTATGAGGGAAGATGGTGCCCCCAATAACCAAGCCATTTAGACCGCAGAAATCTGCAAAAAGCTCTCCATTCTCATTCATGTCCCCAGTGCCATGTTTACCCATATGGTCTTCTCTTCCTGTGTTGTCACTCCCAACTTTAGCATTTAGATCTCCTATTACCATCAAGACATCGTGCTTTGGTGTTTTTGCCACCTCTGACTGTAGTTGCTCATAGAAGTTGTGCTTGTCAGCCTCATCTGCTGTATTGGTTGGTGAGTAGCATTGGATGACAGTGAGTTTGCTGTACTTGGAATAGAATCTGGCGCATACAATCCTCTCGCTTACTGGTTTCCATGCCACAAGAGCCTTTGAAGATGATTGATTTAGCATGAGAGCCACACCCTCTTGGTGTAGCCCATCCTTTCGGCCTGAATATATAACAGTTGTCCCATCAGCTAGTACTAATTTGCCATTCCCTGTCCATCTGGTTTCACTAACCCTTATGTTGGCAAAACTTCTAGTTTATTAGAAACAAGAAAGACCTTTTAGATCTTAAACCACTCTTTAAAATTTACCAGTGTCAGACCTAGCACCATGGTCACAACTTGGTGCCCATTCCAAAGCAGTCCTTGATGACTCATTGATTACTGTAGACACCACTTCACTCTATCAACACAAACTGTGTTATGGCACCATCGCTCTTAGCCGTTGTGAGAGCTCAGTATGATTACGTAATGGTCTTAATCTGGAAAATTGTTTGGGACATGCCCATGTATGATACGAAAAGGAAACGAGTATCACACTATTAACAACGCTATTAATAAACAGCATTCTTCCTTAAAAGTCTGGCAATATATTTTTTTTGTGCTGAGTAAAGGACAAGCAAAGTACCCTTATTCTCACTAAATTTCGCAATTTTATGCGATTTTGAAAAAATCGCGAAATTTAATACACTTGTAATAAAGGACACGCAAACAATAAACTCGCAAAATTTAACACTATATAATATTAATAAGTGGTAATGAAATTCAAGCTGTTGCTTTGTTACTGTTATTCTAACATGTGAAACAAAGCTCCCCCCAGAGGATCCCTTCAGTGACTTAAAAATATAATGTGGACCTCCATAAAATGTCTGACAGAACATGATAAGAACGAAGTTTATCAGATTGTAAATATAGATGTACCTATTCGGTATTTTAACAGCGGGATATCGTACATTATGCTTTGTTGTATTTGCTATTATTGTCTACAATGACGATCACGTTATGTTGTTACAGTGCTGAGGACAAAGCTACATATTAAAGATTAGGAAAAAATCGTGAAATTTTATACACTCCAATTCTAACTTCCTCTTAACATTGCGAAATTTAGTACTTGCGAAATGTGGCGCTTTACTTTCGCAAAATTTAATACTCACCAAATTAAGTGAGAATAAGGTAGTCACAGGAGTCGCATAATACGAAGTTCACGCTATCCACAACTAATTTTAGAATGCTTGGGTTTTTCTCCTGAAAGATCTGGCAAGTCATTGTTTACATGACTTGTTTTCAAAATGTACCTCAACAAATACTTAATTTTCCAGCTTGAAATGAATAGCTCTTAACTCACTTTGATGAAAAAGCCCAAGAATTCACTTGCATTGCCTAATCCAACAAGAAATATTCCCTAATGTTCAAATAGATTTTAAAATGACCAATACTTCTGGTGAAATAAACTTCCAAAGTAAGCAGGATATTATTTGTCACGTAGCGAAAGTGAAACCTGCAACCTCCGGGCATTGTGTGGCTGACATAATACCTTTCTTAGCGTACGTAATATTCCCTTCCAATCCAACACTTTGATAAAGCCAGAAAAAATGAATTTTACACACAGTAAAGAAAAAATAATCACCCGGACATCTACCTTCACGTTTCTTGTCTGCAAGCAGTCCTTGTTGATTCACAGATGACTGAAGACATGCAATCACCTAATCAATCTGTAGCACTACAACTGACAAGGACTACACACCAACTGTTTACGCCTTGTAGCCGATTGCACCATAAGCCCAAGTTGTTGTGAAATCTTTGATGATGCAATGGTCTTAATCTGGAACTTTTTCTAGGATATGTCTGGGCTTGAAAGATACGGACAATTCTATACCAAGGTTATAAACAACAGCTTTCGGTCTTCAAAGTTACGATTAAATTTAATCGGTTTTCTTTACGAGTAAGGAGCTAGCAAAGAGGTCTACTGTTTACAACATTTTTCAGCTAGTGTGTAATTGTTCCTACCGCACCTTAAACGAGGGAAATCTACCACTTCTCTTTTTATGTGTCACAAAACTCAATGCAAGGTGACGATACAACAGTTTGAAAAAAAGAAAGAAAAACTTTTTTATGGTTGAAAAAAAAGAAATTTCTTATCTATTTCTTACAAGAAGTGCATAGCACAAGAGACACAGAAATCTGTTGGCAATCCGAATGGGGGTACTCAACTATTTTTACAAATTTTTCAGAGGTTAAATAAAGGCTATGAGTCCACAGCTTCTACGCTCGTAATAGTGGAATGTCAACTTGAAGATCTAGCATAAATGATCAGTTATTTGGACTATTTTTGAATTTGGCAAAAATGCTTGTGCATGATTGTCCATATAGAGTCGTTAACAGTGATCATATGCAAATTTCCTTTGAAGCGAAAATAATTCGTTCTTTTTATGATTGTTGTTTTGTTGAAGGGAGTTTGGCGAGGACAAGCATGTCCTTGAGAGATTTTTCCTTCCTGTAACATACAATCGGTGGCTGATTAAAGATTTCTTTGAGCCTAGGCTGTTGTTGAATCATGTGCCAGTGTTTAAGCAATTGGAAAAAGAAGCCTGAAAAAAATCAGGGCTTCAACGGGATTCAACCCGTGACCTCCATGATACCAGTGCGATGCTCTACCAACTGAGCTATGAAGCCACACATTGGGAGCAAGGTCAATTTATTGAGTTCATATCACCCGTAAGGAATGAAATGATGTGAGCAATTGGAAAGAAGAAGCCTGAAAAAAATCAGGGCTTCAACGGGATTCTTTCCAATTGGTTAAATTGGAAAATTAACTGGGATGATCGTTCTTCCCTTGCAGTTCAAATATGAATTATTTCATATACTCACATCATTTCATTCCTTACGGGTGATATGAACACAATAAATTGACCTCGCTCCCAATGTGTGGCTTCATAGCTCAGTTGTTAGAGCATCGCACCGGTATCGCGGAGGTCACGAGTTCAAATCCCATTGAAGCCCTGATTTTTTTCAGGCTTAATTCTTCTTTCCAATTGCTCAAATTGGAAAATTAACTGCAATGATCATTCTTCACTTGCATCTACAACCGCAGTTCAAATATGAATTATTTCATATACTCACATCTTTTCCAGTTTTTGTTGTCATTTTTGCCAAGACAGAAAATGCCAATCCTGTGTTCTAACAAGGACATCCTCCAAATAATGGATGCCATTAGTATAAAACTAAATGATGAATACAAAGGCCAAGAAGAATGCTAGGCATCTGGGCATACTCATCGTGAAACTTATTTTAGACAAATTGATGTATGATCTATTTGAGGATATCACATCAAAAGGAAGCAATTGAAACATCTTTTATTGTAAATTTATAGCAGAAGAATAAATTTTAAAACTCAAACAGTCCCTAGATTCGAAACGTAATACTTAAAAATTAGTTACTGGATAGTCATGGCATACCAAACATGTTACATATGACAACAAGCTCGACCCTGTTGCAGTCAGTCATTACATTTAATGGATGCCCCTTAAGGAAGGGCAAATAGATGAGACATGGAAAGAGGATGCTGAGTTTTTCAAAAAGGTTGTTAACCACAATGCAATACAATGGTGAATTCTACAGACAATTATATGACAAGGAAACTGATCAAATGCAAACCCTCACTGTAACTTCCAACAAGGAATAGCTGATCAACTGAAGCAATCTTATTAAATCAGTCTTTTAATTATTTTACTGTAAATATTGCAGAAAAAGGTCATTTTCTCATTGTGTTTGGAAAGAGGTTTTTCACGGTGGTATTACCAACAAAACAAAGTATTAAAAACTGTACTGGATAATAAACAGAGAAAAGACATGAAAACAGCATAGTGTAAGAATGAAAAATCAAGGACATTCAATATTTTAAGAAAAATCTAAAATACCATACAGATGAAGAATACAGAAATCAAGTCTTGGAAAGCACTAAGAAATCTTATTGAACTATAGACAATTAAAAAGAAAACATCCAAACATTCATAGCAATGCTTCATCACCAATGATGTGAAAATTTACCATGTATATCCCATTATCCATCAATCAACTGAAATAATCATAGATTCCCAACATGACAAACAAAGAAAAAGAACACCAGACACTCATGTTATTACAGTATGGATGGTCCAATACTGGGTCACAATCAACCATGGGCCATTGCAGGGAGGCACAGAGTGACTCCATCGACAGCATTTTATGTAATACAGAAATTATGGATATCCAGAGTGTATTTGGTTATCCAATTGTATCCTTGCAATCTCAAGGCTAAATCCATTTAGCTTTTGCTTTTGATTTTTACTGTTTGCATATACCAAAAATACTATTTCACTCTGTAAATTGTCAATTCCTCATAAAATCAAAGAGCTAAAAGAAGTCATTTCTTTATTAAAATTTTCCAGTTGTACAATTTTGTGATCGGCCTCACTGGAAGTGGCACAAGGTTGACAATAGAAGTCCACATTATCCACTTTAAAAACTTCCAAGTCAAAATTCCTGCCCCAGGTAACTAAGGATTTACACTACAAGTAATATTTGAAAATTCTGTCAAAATTACAAAAACCATTAAGCAAGAATAATTTAA
>JAHPZR010000609.1:15000-85000 GCA_019787425.1 Platygyra sinensis | reverse complement strand
CAATACAGCAATTAAAAGTGTGTAAGGCAGCAAATTGTATAACAAGGCAATACTGGGACACTGCCTCTGAATTTATACTAAACAATGCATTGCTCAATCCATTAGACTTGCATTTTGTACTTCCCCATTTGCAAAGCTCAAGTGCACAACGTCTACGAGGTGAGTCTGATGAACAGCCTGAGGAGGTTCTCATCTGCACTATAGCAGCGGAAGTGAAGTAAAAGTGGAGACAGTAGGTCTGACAAGGATTGTACAGATGATACAAGTAGTTTCAATATGGTTATGCCAAGAAGGGCTGGAAGACAAAGATTGCTCAGCAGAAGAATGAGAGATCTTCAGTCCAAGTGAAGGTATGTGTGTATCCAAACAATGCCAGTGTACCCTGGGAATGGGGTTTTAGATTTGGTAATTGGGATTTGGACCAAATTTCACGAACCTCTCCAAAAAATTCTCTTGCTTTAATGTGAAGTATTTCAAAAAGTGAATGTTATGGCTGTTTCATAATTCCTCAGACCTACCCAGCCTGAAAAAATCAGGGCTTCAATGGGATTTGAATCTGTGACCTCCGCAATACCGGCAATGCTCTACCAACTAAGCTATGAAGCCACACATTGGGATCGAGGTCAATTTATTGAGTTCATATCAACTGCAGTTCAAATATGAATGTTTCATATGTACTTCACATCATTTCACTCCTCGTGGGAGATATGAACTCAATGAATTGACCTTGCTCTCAATGTGTGGCTTCATAGCTCAGTTGGTAGAGCATCGCATCGGTATCACGGATGTCACAGGTTCGAATCTTGTTGAAGCCCTGATTTTTTCAGGCTTCTTCTTTCCAATTGCTTAAATTGGGAAATTAACTGCGATGATCAAATCTTCACTTTCAGAAATAAAAGAGTAGAATAACCTTGCCCATTGCCTTCAGTTCTTAGTTTTCACTCTGCATCACGATTGTGTGATGCAATGTACTCTCCATTGATCTCCATTCAAAACATGATTACAGGTATTCAGCATGTTGACAGTTTTACAGTCACAGCAAGAACTTAAGGTAATTCCTTAGTATTCCATTTTTGCGTCATCAGCGTGCGCACACGAGCACATGCACGTGCAAAACCTGAGAGATTTCCCTCAAACTAAACTCAATAACGGAATAAATTCTCCTTTTCTCTTAAAAGAGCACAGTGACCCCCGATTTTTCTTTCAGATATTTGCTAAGAACAGTCTAATGAAAAACATATTTGAAGAGGAAAAAAACTTTGATAGTAGAACATGATTTTTTGTGGAAAACAGTTCCCAACTGGGTGTATTTTGGCCAAGGCGAGGACTTCAAGTTAGCCACGCAATTGTTCGAAAAAGTGCAATATTCCCACAACCAGGCAATCAAAAACGGCTTAAATGAAGCAATACTGCTTATGTCAATAAATGAAGCTTTACTTCCAAGACAAAACTTTGTCCTTTTCAAGTAACCAGGATTTAATTCTGTATGAGGGTGATTCGAAGTTTTAACGCGCAACCAGTAAAAATACCCCATTTTAAGAGCTTGCTGACGCATAAACAAGCACGGTGACCCCATTTTTTTGTTGCATTTTTACAATGTTCATACCATGAATGTTCATTACGCCAAGTTTCAAAAAAAGTTTGATAGTAGAACAATTTCAAGGGAATTACCTTAAAACTTCAATACACTTCAACACCATTGACAAAGTGCATGTTGGACTCAGTTGTGGATGGTGTTCTGTAATAGGCTTACCTGTACATTAGTTATAAAACCAACTTGGCACTACATGTACTAGCTCATTTGACACGTGTAAATTACAGTGCTGAGCTCAAGGAGTTAAAGTTCAAATTGGGAAGGCACAACATGCTGCATAAAATAAGCGTAACGTTAAACTAAGAGTGATTTTTGTTGCATTATGTCTCATTGGGACTAGGACCTAAAAAAATAATATTATTAGAGGATAAAGTAACTAAGTAAACAGTTTTCTGCAACAAATTTTCCACCTAAAATTTGTAACAACTTGTCATGTTGATATCAGAAATAAAAAACAAGACAATGGTACTTAATTCACTTACTTCCACACCTGTATCTTTACTATGATTGCCTTCTCACTTGTGGCAATTCAACTACCAGCTACTGACACTTAACGACAACACTCAAACCGAATGGAATCAAACTGAGCTTCCACCGACAAGTAAGCATTGCAGACCTATTTTTCAGATGTGTTATGTAAGTCATATGTTCCCACAGAAAAAAATGAAAGCACACGAATTAGGAAACATAGCATATAAATATCGTCAAAGATAATGTACATCTATGTCATTCCACTAGTAGTGAAGGCCATATGACTGAAGTTTACTACAATTTTAACTTTTCTATTTTTTTAACAAATCAAAGATTGCCCATCTTTGTACTCTAATGATCTACTGTAGTTTTGAGAGCTCCTTTGGAAAATTCAGATAGTTTGCTTGAAATTCTTCTGAGTCTTCACACAAATTTTGTTTAGTTAAATATCCTGTTCTCAACATTTGATGAATTTCTTCAAACATTGCTTTTCATAGCATTAAAAATACCTTTCAGCTTTCTGAAGTTGTCCTGAACCTTTCTGACAGGTTGGAAGTGTAGTATACACTGTTCTCTTGTGAAGTGATTCATTACCACCACATCTCCTTCCTACAAAGTTGATAGGTAGGTAAATCTTCATTATTTACAGAAATAATCACATGGAATTAATAAAAAGACCAACACACAATAAATATCTTTGAAATAACTGCAAATAGAATTGTTAAGTGTTGACATGATGAGCATTTATTTACATATATGGCTACTCAAACTCTACTGAGGAGTTTGGTTCCAGAAAACACACAGTAATTAATACCTTATAAGAGATCACTGGAAAATTAAAAAGGGGGAAAGGGGGTAGTCTGAATTTCAGCCGTCTCTTCCCTTTACCCCGAGTGGGGCACGGGCGAGAGTCTCTCGCCCGCGCCCCACTCGGGGCTAAAGGGAAGAGACGGCTGAAATTCAGACTAGAAAGGGGGAGGAGTTCAAAGAAAGGAATTTCTGAAGGAAACATTGTTGTGAACAGTTTATTGAGTCTTGGGCAGCCACATTGATGCATGTTTTAGTAGGCTTCACTGTATACGGAAACTAACTGATGAGTGGACTAACTTTATGCTAGCCTATGAAACAGAGCTGTATTAAACCCCATATATACTCAAGATCTGAGTAGTCTCTCAACATATTTTGTTGTGGCAGCTCCTTCATTATAGAGCAGTATAATTTATTGGCTCTAATGGTGATCAGCAGTGGTTTCAGACAATCGCAGGGGTGCTCGGTACAAATACATGCAGAACGACATACAAAAAAAGATAGAAACTTTAGTTACTCAAGTTTCACACTTAAAGCAATCATAAGACTGTGCCAGTAGTGGCAGTTGAAACAAAATTTAAAGGGGCTCAGTCACGGTTAAACAGTTTCAAATTCGTTGTTTACAATCTGTGCCAATCTTCTCCATCCTTAACCATCCTTGTTCCTTTATGGTTTATTGTTATCTCTTTGATGTTTTTTTATCTTTATAAAGTGTTATTTTCAGGTTTCCTTCAATTTAACGGTAATTTTGTTGATGCTCAAAATAACTCAAAATACCTCGACTGAGCCCCTTTAAACTGACTCATGGAGGGCGTGTGGAGTGATCCTGTTTCTGATTGACTACATAGAATCTATTCTTGTGGCAGAATTTTGTTTCAAGTTTTACACTTGAAGCAATCATATTCATAGATCGCCCTTTCATTTTACCTCGTGTCAATACCAACAGGACTAATAACACTTTCATATTTTCAATGGCCCCCAAATGCAATGCGTCTTTGCACAAATCCTAGATTCTTTCTAAAAAATTTTTTTAGGATAAGGATGGAAACGTTTTTAACCTACATGTATTGTAATTATAATTATTCATGTTCCAATTTTTACTGACTGTATATTTTCAAATACCGGTAGTGTTACATATTATATTTCTTATACCACTGTACAAATTACTTAATTCAGCCCTCAGGCTGCGATGTGATTTTTGAAATAAACTATTCAACTCAAGTTCAGAAGTTTGTTTTGAAGCAAGGATTTGTCTCCAAATAGAATGCAGAGTTTTTCTGTCAGACACAAATTGCAGCATGACTGGGTTCCCTTGTACAGACTAAAGCTCGCATGGCAATAGACAGGACAATGCCATCTGAATGCTATAAATGATTTAGTGAAAGAACAAAAATGATAGTTTTAATACCAGTCACAGAGGAATATTTTTCCCAAAACATTAGGGGAAAAGGTCTAATATTGCAACTATATGGATTAATTAACTATTCTATTTTTATTAAATATCTTGTTATTATTTATTTATGTATTTATTTGTTTGTTTATTTATCCAACATGGGCAATCACACAAACGCTCAGATGTGCTCAGTGATTTCTTTTTTGTGTGTGCTTTTCTATCGATTTGTTGTTTCAGTCTGAGAGGAAAGGAGACAAAACAAATCTAGATCATAAAACCAATAAAAAAACACTTTCTTCTACGTTTTATCTTTACTTTAGTAGGTTTTGATTGACTAACTGGTTATTAAGGTACATGTAGTACATAAGGTAAAAAAATATAGTAATTTGTCATGAAAGACAGTCTTAATGAATTGAAGCCATTGACCCCAACACTGACCCAAACTCTATTGCTTTGCTTCATTTGTAACATCTCAGTTCTCTTGGTTTATGTACTAATTCAACAAACCCAGTTGGCAGTGCAATTTTTTAGTTCTCAGATGTACTAATCTCAGATATAAATTTCAAATAAATTATCTTATATATGCATGGCATTCTCACGCTGAGAAAATTGCAAAAAAACCAAAGGCATTAAAGTTCTCAAAAATGATATAAGCAGCAGCTTTTCATCCTCAGCAAAAAAAAAGAGGAAAAATGAAAAGATATTTGAACCAGTGACTCCAAGAGAACACTCTAGCATCCTACAAAGTGAGCTATTGTGGCATCACATGAAGACTTCCCGCAATTACCAAACATTTAACTATTATTATGTATGAATTACTCAGTTATAAAATTTATAACAATACGTTCAGTCCCATAAATACAGTGATATCCATTGGATAGTTCTCTGGTAAAAACTGAAAGGTTGAATTTTGCCAAAAGAGTTTCATTTTTTACATTCCTAAACAAGATGAATCAGGTTATTGGTAGAGATGTTGTAGAAAAGCAGCTGGGTCTTGGTTTATACTGATTTTTGTGAGAAACATATTAATTAGTAGGTTAGTAACATTATTAGTACATTAGTAAAAAACATATTAGAAGGCAGTATTCTATGCAGAAGTCTTTATTGAAAATGAGTGAGCATTGTGCTTTTTATACATATAGGCAATACTCCAATCTACATAGTATCCATTATTTCAGGAATATTGTTCCTTGTGAATACTTAAAATTTTGTGGCAGGTATTACGCAGCATTTCTCTCAGCCAAGAGACTCATCACATAATTTTCGAATTCCAGCAAACTCATTGAGCATCGTGCTCAAAGTCCTGTTCGCAAAGTCAAGATGTTAGCAGTCTGGCCCTCTATTGCAGAAGGATTCCCAACCACAACCTCATGAGTTATATGCAATAAAAAATTGTCAAATACTTGTGAAGAATTTAAATTTAAATTTTTGAATGTGATGCTCAATGCGTTTGCTGGAATTCGAAAAGTATCTGATGAGTCTCTTGACTGAGACGAGATGCTGCATCATACTAGCCATGAAATTTAAATTCTTCACAAGTACTTGACACTTTTAGTGGAGCTCCGGCAGCCCATAGGGCCGCCAAGCGGAGCCCCATAACCATAATTTAAAAGGAATTAAAGTAAACCTGTGAAGTGATTTTCTCATGGTTAACATGGCTACCAGTATTGCTCGTGGGCACATATGCACGACGGTGAGGGCAGTGGTGGGGTTGCACAACATGGCGGCCATACTCCAAATAATAGGTTGACAGAGACATGCAGCCTTGGTTTACCATGTACTTTTTTAACATGTGACATCATGTTATGATCAATTGAAACCTATCAATTCAAGTTATCCGCTGACAGGCATTATGTGACCATATCGCGGGCTCAAGTTTATAGGTCATCAAGGTCACATGTTTTATTAAAGTTGACTGCTGACCAAGTGCTGGTTTTTGACTGGATCACGGGCTCATGTCAGGTTAACTTGTTGAAAACAGAGCCGGGTTGGGAAGCCTGTTAACTCTAATCCAGGTTTAAAAGTAAACCAAATTATAACTATTTCTTCTCTACAAATGTTTTTTGTTTTTGAGCTTTTGTTTTGTGTATCAGTTTTGTGATTATTAAACTCAAAATAGAAGGCCAAACAATATACAGAAAACCCCACCCCAAAGTTACAAAACTCAAATCAAAATTCAGTCTTATCCTGGGTCAGCCTAATTGGGCTACAGGAGCTCCGCTTTTAGGGAGACTTAAATCTATTTATTATATTAACATTGTTCCTCCCCATGAAAAATTTTTACCAATATCTCGCCAAGATTACACAGACCTTGTTGAGATCTCGCCATGATGTTTGTGAGTGTCCTACATCTCACCTACATTAGCAAGATCTTTTTGAGATTGCCAAGATTTTACTGAGATTGCAAAGATGTTGTTTCTGATGATGTTTGTGGCTTTCTCATATCTCGGCGAGATTGCAATGAGATTTTCTACATCTTGCCAAGATTGCCGAGATCTCCCAGACTATCGTGTTCCCAGTATTGTAGACATATGGTGTAAGGCACTGGAGTTCACCAGGTCAACCACAGTGGAAACATGACAGTGAAAAGTCTGATTAGGACTCTCAAGGTTACAAGAAGGCCAAATCTCCTACAGTTGAAACAACTGCAAAAGTTCTCCTATAGGTCCTAACAGTGTGGTGGACTCATTACAACTCTGTAACAGGCTTTAAGAAAAGACTAATCTAATGCATACCTTCAAAAGTAAAGGAAATGAAAATGTATAAAGCTTTATATGCCTAGCGAAAGAACAGATATGTAATGATCATGCAATAAAATGAACAATGCTACAATTATGAAAGGAAAACAGTCCTTGAATGTATCTGACAAAAATGTCAATTTTTGTGGATAACATGTCACTCCTCACCCAAGGATCTTTGACCCTTGCTCCTGTTATCTTCTTCTCTGGCCAGAGGAAAGGTCTGCCTCAAAGTAAACTACTCAGGGTTCTCTACTGTTGCAAGTACCAAAAGGACAACCTCCTTAATTGGGCACAGGAATGTTTTCATGGTACCACCTCTCACTATTTCCACTTGGACCTCTCTTACTTGACTGTCATCACTGTCTATGGCTTCTGAAACACTGCTGATGGGCTAGTCATTTCTGCACGCTCCCTCTTCCTTTAAAAGAACTACATCTCCTGTGCATAGATTTCTCTTTGATTTCTCACACTTGGTTCTGGTCTGCATGCCATGAAGGTACTCTCAGCTCCATTGTATCCAGAATTAGTCTGTGGGGTACTGGACATGTCTTGAGCCATGTCGCACTCGCCTCAGGGGGGTGGTAAGATGAGAGACCCTGGGAACAAAGTTGCATGTTTACATGCCACATGGCTGGGCTTAAAGTGCTTATCACCCTTAGCCAAATTCTTTCTTTCTTGAAAGTAGACATCAAATACAAGCAAATACAAGCAAAAACAAGCAGCGGAATTGGATTTGAAGTTATTCGCCATTTTTAAAACGCGATCGAAATCACAGTTTTCGAAGTAAAAAAGGTGCCTTAAGGGGACTGGTACTAGCAAGATGTGTGACGTCAACCCGGTATTTTGCCGATAACAACACAACATAACACAAGAAAGAAATAGGACGCAATTGAGCGAGTTGGAGTGATTAACAGTCTTGTGCTCTTCGGTTTCTAGTTAGCTATCTGCGACAAAATGTCAGAAATTGACTCCAATTCTGAAAGGAGCTACGATTCCCGACGATGCGGAAATTAATTACATTCCCTGCTATGAAAATACTGAAGTCGAGGAAGCGACTATAGGTGAAGTGAATGCGGCCTCGCTAACAGAGCTAGACATGGACACATATAAGCCCTATGAAGATGAGCCGATAGCGACTGAAGAGTGGGTTTCTGAGTATCGATGAAAGCAAGAGACCCAAGCTGAATTCGAGCGAAAGCTTCCGGACCGTTATGAGGGAAAAGAACCCGAAAATTTGTGGTGAGTCAGACCTAGAGCGTTAGCACGTTTGCTTCGTTATGTCGGTTTCTTATACATCAATTACACTTACCGCTGGTTCTTCTGTAGGTGCAACTGTGGTGAATGCAGTTCTGAGTACCTACAGAACCCGAATGAATTTCAGTGCTGTTTGGAGATAGAAGAGTGCGTGGAATGCCTGTCTAGCAAATGATTATTGAAGAAGTTGGCACAAAGCCAAAATGCGTTACACAACATCCTGGGTTCGGCCAAGTTTGCCTACAGAAGTGGAGTTTGCGGTTGGCTGCCGACAAGTATAAGACAAAAACAAAACGAAGTATCGCCAGACTGGTACGGAAAACAGGTACATGTAGATATAAATTGTTCTTTAATTTGTCGTCTGCGTTTAGAAAACAAAGGGATCAGCATGATGCTCATAGTGTTTTCCTTCAACAATCAGCCTCTGACTAGTTTTTGTCCAAGATGAGTTCAACCACTTGTATACATGGCACATGGCTGGACTTAACATGAGGTTGATGCTTACTGATCGATATGGAAAATGCTTGAAATCTCATTTCTATGTTGTTTGTTTTGGGAAAGTGCGCTTCTGTAAACATAGTCACGTCAACACACTTGACCTTGCGGATTGGCACCCAGTTTTGCTGATCGATAAGCGGGCTTGAAATCGAAGTTGCTAAAACAAGGTTTTACGAGGCTGTGTTTTAAGGACTTACTTGTAAGGCAGTTACTTATTTTCATTGTGCAAGGCATTCGCTTTTTTTTCATTGGAAATAGCCGATTAAACTGTCGGATCAATGAATCTATTTTCGATATGAGTTTAGTTAATTTACATACATGTACACAGTTCAGTCGTTCATGTCACAAGAATCTGCTGCTTTAAATTTCACATCTTGAATCTTCGTTTGGTTACCTCGAAAATTCGGTACTTCGAATTTCGCTATCTCGAATTTTCGAGAAAGATCGTGAATTTTTCACTTTGAACCCTACGAAAAACCTTTCCAAAATTCGACGACTTTTCATGGAAAATTCGCGAGAACAAAGGAGGTCTTTTGACGAATTTCATTTGCATTACTTTTGCACAATATTGTATGCAATACACTTAACAGAGGAAGAAGTTGAACAAAGTGAGTCATGGATCACTGAACTTCAAGAACTGTACAATGAGGCAACAGTCATACAAGCTCAATACATGAACGAGCAGATTCGGATCGAGAAGAAACAGAGAGAAGAAATAAATCAACAAGAAGCAATCAGAATGGAACAAGAAAGATTTCAAAGTTTGATGGAGCAAATTAACAAGAAAAAGAAATCAATGCAAACAATCTTTGAAATTCTTACAGAACATGCACAAAGTCTAATGGAATCACAAAGTAACGGTCAAGACGCAACACCCAGCTATGCGCAAGACTTCTAAAGAATTAGATACAGCCCTAACAAACTGCAATGAATTACACAATAAAGTGCTCGAGCTAGTAGACAGTAAGCACGCAGAATAAGAGATCAAATGGATTTGTAACGTGCATACACACTACAATGAAGTCAGCTAACAGATCGAATCATTTATCTCTAAGGAAATAGATCACGACAGTGTACGAAAACAGAATCTACTTCAACTAGAAAAGGTCAAAATGCCATTATTTACAGGAGGAATACAAGATTATCCACGATTTAAAATAGACTTTGAGAAACAAGTCATGCCGACAATTAACATCGAAAGCGCACCTTACATCCTTTGTTCCTGTCTTAGCAGAGAAGCGGCTAACGTCGTAAAACATATTGTTGACAATCTTGAAGCTATGTGGAAACGATTAGATGAAAAATATGGTGATGTCACAAAAGTTGTAGATGTCATTATGACCCCAATACAGAATACAAGAAATATCAGGGACGGTGAAAACAACAGACTCATCGATTTAATCAACGTCACTGAGGATGGCTACTGACACTTAAAGAGATTAGGACTAGAAAAAGAAATAACTACAACCAGTTCTGTAAGCGTGATAGAGAAGAAACTACTGACCAATGTCAAGAAAGAATGGGCAAAGTTTGTTAGCTCCGACCACAGCACTGTTGACAAAACGAATAAATTTCCAAGTTTATTGAAATTGCTTCTCAACCAGAAGCAGGCCATTGAATACGAGAATGCAGAACTGCGAAACGACTCTAAAACAAAGGGTTTTGTACATTATTCAGATAAAAACGACAGCAAAGTAAGCACTTCGTACTGGAAACCTAGCAAATGTCTATGCCATGAAAGAGCTAACCATTTAACAACTGAATGCTGAATTTATCTATCCAAGTCTGTTGAAGAAAGAAAAGGAATATTAAAGGAAATAGGAGCTTGTTGGTCATGTCTCAAGTGAGGCCATAGAATTCAGGAATGCAGAAATAATCGCACAAGAACTTTACGAATTCTAATTCTTCTCCGTCATCAATGAAATATGTTTGGCATTCTCCACATATAACCATTTCTTTTGAGATGGGTTTCAAAGTGTCTTCTTCCAGCAAAGTAGAAATGATGTGCCAGACCATTTTGAAAGCCTTCAATGTGAAGTTAACCCAGACCATAGCTATTCCACAGACGGCAGCAGATTTGATTAAGGCAAGTGTGATGTCAACTTTTGGAGTCATTTATAATTTGAAAATAAAAGTTCAATTCATTCAATCCATTGAACGGATGCCTCTTTTTCTTTTTGGAGTGGCATCAACAGGCAATGGCGGGGGCAGCTTAGGCATGGTATCAACAGGCGATGGCGGGGGTGCCTTAGGCGTGGTATCAACATTCTAAGGCTGTTTTTCGGTCAACAAGCTTTTGATCTCGTCGCGTTTGTAGTAGATCCCCACCAATGAAACCAAAATGCTGATGACAGTCAGCCATTGTGTTGTTGTTAGAACGTTTTTGGTGCTTTCGCTCGATGGAGTGTCAGATGGTGGTGGGTCAGCAGGTTTCAGCTGATTATTTGCAATGATGATCTGAGCCTCAGCTAAAGCCTTTTTCTGTGCCTCGCGAGCCTGTTTTGGGTTTTTCTGCTTTGTAGTTGGGGCTTTTGAAGTCACTTGTTGAGTCATGTCAACAGGTTCTGAATCTGCCATCAAGTATATTTACTCACAAAATTGTATTAAATTGATAATTACCAACCAATGTTCACTAATTATTCAGAAGTTACTGGGGATTGCTTAGCAGTTGGTACTTCATTAACCCCAGCAAGCGGATAGCCATCTGAATCACGATAAGGGTGGTATGGCTCTTCAGTGCTGAAATCGACATGTTTTGCGGTGATCAGAAACGCATTGGCAACTGCGAGCAGACGGCCACATCTAAGCGCAATCCCACCAGACAGTTCAGACAGCTCCTTTGTGATGATGTAATCGTTTTTCAGCTCATTCTGCAGAGCGTTGGAATCTTTTATTCTGACTGCCATGCTGAGTGCTTTCACGGAAAACGAAACAATGCTTTCAATTAAGGTTTCAGTTGTCTTGGCGCCACATAAGTCTTGTACCTTTTGTAGTGCCTCATGACGTCTTTGTCTTCCAACTGCTTCACCTGATCGTGTGTCAGATTAACGCCGATTGCTTCTTTGCATTTGCCTGTGGAAACCAGAATTGCAAGCTGCCCACGGTGAGCTGGAATGTCAGGACCAGGTGCCGAAGCAGGCAAACTTGTGGGCTCAGCTTCCAGCAGGCTAATGACTTCAGCCATCACAGGGTCTTTTTCTTCAGCCATAATATTTATTCAGTTTTTTCTTTCAATTAACAAAAAAAAAAATTTTGCAACTGTTGCCTTTGTGTTACTTCTGTTCAATAAAAAGATATGCAGGCGAACATGTCAAAGGGGGTTTTTGCAAAATGTGGCTACATAGGAGCAGATTTTCAGCTTTTCCATCTCTGTCTAAAACTTCTCTTTTGCCATCCCTTCTCCAAACTTGTCAAAGATGATCTTTTTTTCTTTTTCATTGGGGAGGCAACTGATAGACACTGTGGCAACATTGTCTCAAAGCCTCTACAGGTCGTGTAAATACTCGGTAGCGATCCACAGGGTGATTCTGCAGGACTTCTCTGCCATTACAAGTTCCAGTGTGGCTATTAATTCAGGGGTCATTTCGCAGTGCTCAATGTAGATGAGGTCTTTGCTGTCAGGATCTGTCCATTTTTTGAATAATTCTTTGATTTCTTCACTGCTTTATTCAACTACTCGGATGGGATCGAATTTTTTTAATTCTTTCCGTTCTTGTAATGATGGGCCCTCAAAGGAGGGTACGACAAATAAATTGTGCTTCATGTTAATTACTTTTGTGCTACTTCTGTTTAATAGAAAGTGTCTTCTCACAATCTGTCATCTCGCCCCCATGTGTCTCGTGAGCTGTCATCCCACAATCTGTCATCTTGCCTTCGCCATGTGTCTCGCAAGCAGTCATCCCACGATCTGTCATCTCGCCGCCAACTGCTATCTCGCGATATGTCATCTCGCTCTTTCTTCAGTCATATTTTGAATAAGACAGCTGCCAAGCAATGCGCCAGCAAAGAAAGAGTGCTGTTCATTTTTTTCGACTTCATATTTTGCCATGATTGCTTTGAAGTCTTCATTGTTGTTGATTTCGTCGGAAATTTTTTTGAGGTACAAGTTTTTACTTCATATGTCCATGAAGGCTTTGTGTAGATCTTCTGCGGACTTTTTGACAATTTCTTTAAAATCCAAGTCCAACGAGAGCTTTCGGATCTTGTCATTTATCAGAAGTTTTTTGTTTACAGCTTTGAAGTCTTCATCAGAAAAGATTAAGAAAATGTTTTTGAATTGCTCCATGATGCCTTAGTGTTACTTCTGTTCAATATCAAAGGGGTGGCACAGTGAAAAAATCAAATGGGCAAACTTGAGCTCTTTCAGCCTTGCAATCATTTGCTTCAGTTCGTCATGAGAAAGCTCGCTGGCGTATTCTTCGAAGATGGCCTTCGTGGTCTTGGCTGACGGCATGTAAAAAAAAACGATTGCTGCAACGTTCTCTTGGAAAGGTTTCGCGATGCTGGAGAGCTGCTGGGTGAGCACCCACACGCTGATGCCGGCGTGGCAAGCTGAAAAGCCGAGCTTGACAAGCTCTCCGGTACGCCCTTTCATGTCTTTTGATGCAGCGCAGTCATCAAGCACGATGAGTGTGTTTGTGCCTTCGAAAGATAAACTTGCCAATTTCAGCCAGGTTTAGACCTGGTGCTGCTTGCAGATGATGACCTCCAGACGCAGGTCTCTCTCACCAAACCGGTCTAGCGTTCTGTTGTATGTGAAGCTTAGGCAGATTAGCACAATTTTTTTTTTTATTAGAGCACTCACACTACTTACAATACTACGACTACTACAAATACTAAACATTACTTACAAACACAATGTACTAATTAAGCCAAATGAATCCTTACTTACAATATCGTTACATAACTTACAATACTGGTTTAAACGTACAATATATTTATGATAAAATACAATTACAAAGGCAATAGAAGGTTACAAAGGCAGCTATACAAAAAAAATAGTTAGAATACAGTTATTGTTTACAGAGGACAAACTGTCCCCCATTTTTTAATAAATTTATCTAAAGTATTGTTCTTAGTGCAGATATATTTTTCCGTTTCAAATTTAATTTTGATCTTTCTTTTAAACCCAGCTAAGCTTGGAAGTATTTGAGATCTTCTGCAATCCCATAGAAATAGTTTTGCTATCAACAAGAAATAATTTAGTAAGGGGCATTCTGAAGTATAATGCCGATTAATACATCTTGCAAGCTAAGATGAACAAATTCTTTTGATAAAGAGTAAAAATAAAATTCAAAATCTTTCCAGAAAAGTTTTGAGTATACACAGTTAAAAAGAAGGTGCAACAGGGTTTCCGGTTCAGACTTGCAAAAAGAGCATTTATCGTCTGTAATGTATCCTATCTTATATAATTTGGTGTTGGTATAGAGAATAAAGTTAAGGACCTTATATTGAAAGGCCTTAACATAAGCCTCAGAACACACAATATGCGGCAGAAGAAACACCTCTCTTAATTGATCTTCGTTTAAGTTAAAATCACGTTTCAGAACTAAAGAATTATTAGAGAATTGTGCTTTTTTGCTTATTAACATTTTATAATAGTCTTTTGATTTTTTCATTAGGATATCAAAAACATTGTTTTCAATAATCAGAGAGGGTGGCAATGTTAAAAAGGTGCGATTGTTTATTTCAGATTTTGAAATTAAGTGGGACGGTACTGCATGTCTGAGGCCTGCCCATACCAAAATGTTCACTTTTTTCATCTTTTTGGTAATAATATTATAGGACTCTGTAATATTTAAATCAAATCGAAGGTCAGTTACATGCGTAATACCAGACTCGAAAAATGTCTTATAGAATATTGGTTTATTATCTATACGAATGTCTTTGTTATTCCATATTATATTATGCCACGGTTTCTCTGCAGAAAACTCGTCTCGAAAGTCCGCCCACCACTGAAGTAACTCGGTATAAAATTGAGAAGAGATTGTGAGATCCTTTATATTATAATTGCAATGAAATAATAGAGGGCCACCGAAACTTTTTAGTACGTGATGTAAGTAATTTTTCCATGTGCCGTCATTTTCGCCGAAAATTCTCTTTATCCAGGCTAGTCGTAAGGATTTAACCATTGTTTCCAAATCAATCATTTTCAGTCCACTCTTTTCATAATCATTTATTGCTGACAAACGCGTGACTTTGTCTACGCCTTTCCATAGAAATTTAAATATCAATCGGTTCAATTCTTGGATAACTCCCTTGGGAGTAATTAATAGTGACGATACATAGACAAATTTGGGACAATCAGAGATTTTATTATTGTTACCTTTCCATAAAGAGAGAGACCTCTTGCAGACCAAATATTTATAAGCTTTTTAACACTATCTAAGTTTTCTATGAAGTTTTTTTCGTGTAGTAATTTTTGATCATAAGAGTAATAAACACCTAAGGCTTTAATTGGTTCATTTGGCCATTTAATACCGAGGGGTTTCGTTTTATTTTGTCTGGAAGAACCAATCCACATTCCTTCAGTTTTGGTGAGGTTAATCTCAAACCTGAGAGCTTCTTGAAATCATCGAGCAGTCTGAAAAGAGTTTGAGCTGAGTTAATATCCGAGAGAACTGCCGTTGTGTCATCTGCGTATTGGAGTAACTTTGTTTCTTTGTTGTCAATAGTGATGCCTTTTATCATTGAATTTTGTCTAATTGCAATAGCCAAGGTTTCAACAGCCATGACAAAGAGATACGGGGAAAGAGGATCTCCTTGTCTAACTCCTCGTTCAATTGTGAAGTAGTTAGAGGTGATGCCATTGTTAATAATGCAACTTTGTATATTTTTATAAAAAGTCATTACCCAACGAATAAAATTTGGACCAAAATTAAATGATTCTAAACATCTTTGAAGAAAATTACGCTCCAAACTATCAAAGGCCTTCCGGAAATCAATGAAGATCAATAAACTGGGGATGTCTTGTTTGGCTGTATAGTCCATTATGTCGAAAATTGAACGTACTGTTTCACCGAAATAGCGATCTTCTATAAAACCAGTTTGATTGTGATGGATAATGTTAGGCAGGACATTTTTTATTCTAGTGGCTATAGCTTTAGACATAATTTTTGCGTCCACATTTACAAGGGAGATTGGCCGCCAGTTTTCCAAAAAAGAGCGGTCCTTTCCTTTCTTTTCGATAAGTGTTATGACTGCTTGTTTTTGCAAGCGTGACATTTCACCTTTTCACCTTTTCACCTTAGCACAATGTAATCAAACATGCCACAGAATGGACCACAAAGCTGGTTCACTAGAAACTGCGTCTTGCCCGAGTTTGTCGGGCCAACAATTAACGCGTTGAATGGGATATTGCAAGGATCCATTTCAGTACTGCACAGATTCTAACTGTCTATTCATAATGTTAAACTGGGAGTCAGAGATGACAAAGACATGGCGGTCAACAGTTCCTGTTCCTTTGGTGTCTCGATTGATCTCCAGCCGGATGTCGTCGGTAGTGTTTACGAGACGGGTGCCGCTGCCATGTACTTCTTGACTGGCCATGCAGCGCAGATCGATCAGAAGCCCGAACTTATTGTCGGTGTAGAACTTTTTCAGAGTCATATGCTGGGGTTTGTGTTTATTTCTTTCATGAAAAAGTGGCCGACCTCTGTCCAAATGTCCTGGCTTTCGATGCCCTTGTTGTACAGCATATTAGGTGAGCCGTTGATTGTTATCCTGACATTCTTAAGGGCAGGAAAGATGTATTTTTCTGAATCTCTTGTCCCTGCAGTGTAAGACTCCACAAACAAGAGGAGAAGGCCTTTCATTGATCTTCTTTGAGAGTAGACTTTGATGCTTTTATTTTCGTGTCTGTTCCTCTGGCAATCGTTACCACTTTATCAAGGCCAACATGGTCATAGACAAACTCTTTGCCCCTGTCGTAAACACTTCTCGCCTCGTCTGCGAACTTCTTTTTGTGAATCATTTCATACTCCAGCTGGATGTTGGTCAGCTTGTATTTCAACTTGGTTGGGTCGGATCCTTTGACCACTTGGTTGGCTGATGTGAGAATCACTTCAAATACAAGGTCATTGTATAGGGCTTGCGGATAGAAAATGCCGTGGTCAGTCAGGATCTGATGGTCGAAATTGATGTGATATTTGGTGCCGTAAACCTCGTTCAGTCTTTTTTCAGCGTCAACTCCAGAAGTTTTTTTGTCTCCCGAGCCTGAGTGGATCTTGCACAAATCTTCGCTCTGGATGCCCTCAGGCAACAAGTTGTCACGCTTTTCTCCCAGCAAGAATAGGTCACTGAGTGTCTTGTACACATTGCAGTCCACCGTGTCTTCCAGTCTCACCCCCAAACTTGACCACCAGCCGGCTCACAAGTGCCTGCGACATGTTCTGGACGAGAAAGTTTTGGTGTGCCCTCCAGAAAGGTTGATGTTGAAGCGCAGCGCCAGCAAGCCAGGCACGAGGACCTCATTTTGAGTCAGCTTAGGCACGTGTCTTGCCAGGTTTGGCTTCAGAAGGGTTGAAGGTGATGTGCTTGACCACGTGCAGCGCCTTAATGGTGTTCATTGTCTTTTCACTGTGTGTTGGGCGGAGCTTATCTGGCACAAACATTGTATTTCAAAAGGCAGAAATATATTTTTAATTGAAAACGTAGTGTTGAAATATATATTGCAATGGCAGAAGGCGTCAGATTTGAAGAAGATGACTTTAAAAAAAACATAGGCACGCAAAGCGTGCAAGAGTTATTTTTTTGTGATAGGAGCATTCGTAGAACTGTTTACAGTAATGATTTAGTTAAGTTTTTTTGGTTGCGATGTACAGCAAGAAAGAAACTGGGAGTTTATGATAAACATACCATGTTACATCGGTAATGGTAAGATAGCTAAATAGTAAGCCATGAAATGTTTGAGTGAACAACGTACAATACTCTCCAAATTAATGTAGATACCATCTTATTTTCTAACAGGCAATTTGATTCGTTCTTTGATACCCACACCGTGATTGGTGTGACACGCGCACATGCATAACTCCCTCACTCATCGATCACATAGCCCTTCCAACCCCCAAGAGGAATTTTTGCTCAAAATACTCAAGTTAACAGACCTTATCGCATTTTATAAGAGTCGTAAGTTTAGCCTTTTTACACAACATCTATACATCGAAAATAGAAAGAAAGAGAAAAAACCGTTCTGACACGTTGAAAGTTTAATTTAATTTACTCCGATATGAAAAACAAAAGTGTCAAGTTACCATTTTTAACTGAAAATAGAAAACATCTTGTGCGAACGATTTGCTCTCCTCTAAAACATTTCCTAAGAACTAGAAGCAACGATGCATGACGTCTAATTGAATTTACTCCTTGTGAAAAACAAAAATATCAAGTTACCTTTGTAACTAAAAATGAAAAAAAATATCTCACTCATTTGCATACAACTAGCTCAAGCACTGTTTCAGACCTCAAGGCTCATGAAATCCTCAGCCTAACCCACAGAAAATGCCGAAGTAAACCCAATATATGAATACTTTCTCCTCTTTTATAGAAGAATGAATATGGCCGTTCTGAACTGTATCGGGATCAAATCTTCTCACATATCATTTACCTTTAAAACAAGAAATTTGATTGGCTGTTTATAGTAGATACGATCTGATTGGTGTGACATACATACATCTCTCACTCACTGACTCACTCACTGACTCACTCACTGATCCGTTGACCCGTCCATAACATACTCGACGCGCCGACTAAGAGGTATTTTTTTTACAAAAAAATAACTCAAATGATGGAAAAAATTGGAAATGGCGATGATGATGACGACCAAGAAGCCAACACAACCCGACCTTTCCAGCCTTTCAACCCCTTATCACAGTGGAGAGCAATAAGAAATGCAAACAATACAGCACGAGCAGAGCGGTCTGCCTTCTTATGATGATGAAACAGCCCTTTGTTGACCAATGAAGAAATTCAAAGAAGATTGGATGTTTTGAGAGAAAACCCAATTATGGGGTTGCTTGACATAACAGAAATTGATCCAAGTTTTAACCCATTGAGCAAAGAAGATAAAAAAAATACAAATCGACAAAGTGAAAAATTTCATCAAAAAAAAGATATCCCGATGCTAATGTTGAAGGCCTGGTAATAGAGTTCTCCATTAAAAAACCAATGGATATTGTGGTTTTGGGGCCCAGGGGTGGAGAGACTAAAATAGTTTTAGATGATGGCAGTGGTTTACAGAAAAGCTTCACAAACATGTCTTTTGTCAAAAAAACAACTAGGCCTCACCGCTGAAAAAATATCCAAAAAACAAGCGCCGACATAAGAAAAAGACAAAAAGAATTGAATGATTTACGAATTTCAGAACAATTTTTAAGAGTGGCTGACTCTTAGGATCGAGAAACGCCAGTCAACGACCCATTTGGCAAATCGCTCATATTTTGCCCAAAGATACTTTTAGGTGACCTAATTCTAAAAATCATATTTAAAGATTCCAGCGAATTTTTATTTTTTAGAAATTCGCGAAAATTTGAAAGCGCGGTCGAAGTGCGGTTTTTCGTGTAATAAAATGACCGAAATAAGGTGCGAGGACGAAGCGCTGCTAAGGTCTTAAAATAAATTCAATTGACTTCAAACTTCACACAAATGTGGAACAACCATTCTAATATATTTTTCGTTTTAAACTAATCTCAGATATGTTTATCTAGTGGTTTTCCGAACCATTTTAAAAACACCTCTCAAGCGTGTTAAAAATGGCGGCAAAATATAGGTCATGTTTAACAGCAAAAAAGTACATCTGGTACCTCGCTTTTCGATTATTTTACTTTACAGCCTTAAAATATCATTATTAAACATATACCATGCCAAGTTTCATGCTCGAACTCCCATTATTTCCCTCTGAGAAATTCGAAAATCTATGTAACATACTCAGCTCAAATGACACATGATATATTCGCGAAATGAGTTAACAATCTAAATTAATCAGTTTGATTATAAAAATTAGGCCTTGGGAAAGATCCTTTTGACTGTAGTTACCAGTGTGATCAACTGAAAGTCAAATTTCAAGCTCCAAATTCCTCTACTGAGGCAGTATCATCAACTGAAATTCGCGAGCGCTTATGCAAATCAATCGACAAGTTAGCGCCAAACATTTCAAACGCAAATTCCCTTTATCTCAGCCTTCTTAACACCCTGCATTTTATCTATTACAATTAAGGAATAAACGAAAGACCGTGTAAGTCTAAAGCAGTTCACAAAAGAGGTTTGAACTACCTGAAGTTAATTGCGAACAAGAAGTCGTGTGAACTGTTCATCGTTTTATGCCTATCTTATACGGTTCGTCGTGTTAGTCGGTATGTGGCTATGGTGGAATGCTTGACGATGTACAATGACAATATACTTCTACCTTAACTCTAGCTGATGCTCAAAAGAGTGGTGTTAGACTGTAGATAAGCCTTTCCTACAACAACCCCCTCGAAAAATAATTGTGTATGGAAAACATGATATGGCAAAATTGTTCGACCGCAAACAACTTCACAATATTCATAATGATTCATTACGCACTATAACTACTGGCCTTAGAATAACAAGAGACATACCCAAATGCCGTCCATATACCTTGCTGGTAAACCACAATATAAGGGAGCAATTCCTGAGCCATTTACTGGGAGTAATTTCTAGATACATATTTTCATGAAAAGTGTTTTTGTGAAGTTGACATTTGAGCACCGAGAAAAATGTCACGCAACCCCACCGCCGATTTTTTTTGTCTTTGAGGAGTGGGTAAGGGATGTGTGGAATAGGATTAGTTCATTCTATTATTTTTTTTAAATAAAATGTAGTATAAGTGGATCATAAATAAGTCAGCTGCTTCTTTATGGACAACTATTTTTCAAAAAAATTCGCAGTTCGCGAGATCTATTACATGTTTTCACATGTTACAGAGTGATGAGTTTCTGAAGGCGAGGCTGCGCTGCATCTGCGGGCAGTGTCAGAAACCAAGAACATTAGAGCATCTATCTTTAAGCTGATAAAGGTAGAATGATCGCTGCAGCGAATTCGGCCATTACGGTTTTTCCTCCAAAGCATCTTCCTCCTCCTCCTCTCTCTCCTTCTCTACAAAAATATTACGATCCCCCCCCCCCCCTTCAAAAAGAAAATAGTGAGGCCTTGGAGTCGACCGGCTCATAGTGCCCAGAGCTTATCCAGGTTTCTGTAGCATGAAGCTGCTAGGAGTATTTCTACCCCCTCTGGACGGGACGCTAGTCACTTCCCTCCAATTTGTTAGGTTTCCCCAACAATTCGCCGGTACCCATTTAGACTCCTGGGTGGAGAGAGTCACTTTGAACACAATACAGTGTCCCTGGCCAGGGCTCAAGCCCGGACCGCTCGATTGCGCTCCAGGGACGAGTGCACTTACCGTTAGGAAACCGCTTTCAGTTCTCCAGAGACAAGTGCCTCTCTAAAGTAGACAGCCTCTGAAAGACACGAATGCAGCCGCTTTGAGGACAATTATACACTCCTGCTGCATAGCCACTATCCATGGAAACATCAGCAGACGCTTCCATGGTAACAAACGTTGATAATGGCACCTATGTTGTGGTCGCAGTGTTTGTAATTTTTTTAGAAAATGACCTGAAGTGTCCTTCAGAGAACGATGCTTACAGCAGAACCAAAGAAAGAGATGTCTGACTAAAAGGCCTTTTGCAGGATCCAGTCACATGGTGCGGAATAAATTACGCTGAGACGCAAATGACGCAGTGGGACTTCCCAAACAAAAGAACTCTTACCAGTCCAGCCCGACTTTCCTTTGTTTTGAAAGTCCCACTGCTTCATTTGCGTCCCAGCGTAATTTATTCCGTACCATGTGACCGGATCCTACAAAGGGCCTATTTCAAATTTAAAAGAAACGTTTGATCATTAGCATAAAGCTAAATAATATCATTGTAACAACATCGTCAGTTCATAAGAATAACACAGAGGTCTAGTAGGGTAAAGCGTAGGCACGATCTACAATCCCTCCACACAGTGGTTCACTAGCAAGTTGACTGGTCCCGGCCACGCCCATCTAGTAGTATGCACTGTAAACCCCGTGTGTATGGAAAGAAAACTTGAGATTCTATCAGATACGATTAGCATTATAACCAGTTCAATTGCGTGTTGGTAAACGCTAAATATGTTCAAAAAGCTTTTCCGGTTTAACTGTTTTTCCACTTATCCAAGGTCAACAATTTGCCCTTTGAAAATGGGGAGGAAAAAGGGTAAACCCCGGGAACGAGGTTGCATGATCAATGCAATACGCGCACCAACAGGTAATTGACTCAGCAGAACCGAGTTGAACTGAAAATTATTTAGCTTAGTGATACTTCGGGAGTCATCTGCTGTTTCAATGTTGGCGTTACGACAGACCACGTAGTCCTACACGGCACACCGATATCTGAAATTTCCGGGAGTATCCCCTCCCCCCTGTAGCTACAGCTAAAAGCCATTCAAGAACAAGAAATAATTGTTCCTGGCTAGTGCAACTTTAAAATCTACTGTCACTGCTTTAAACTTTTAATCGGTTTATGTAAATCGTGAAATGTTGATCATTTGCGCAAGAGTAGTGAAAGCGTGACTGGGCTGGTCATACGGTTGTGTTACACTTTTACAGAGTCTCGAATATCAGCGACGCAGGACGGTTGCCGATATTTTAAAAACAGACTCATGCATCCCGTTTCTTACAGCAGAAAGCTTAGGCTCTTTAATACAATGCAGAGTGGTATTGAGGGGAATCAACGGCTTTTAGGTATGTTTCCTGTAACATTTTCGGATGAAATTAGTCACATTTTAAAACATTTTGTTTATTTGTTTGGGTCTGACCGTTTCACAGTTTTCACTTGTTTCCAATTTACATAGGCGCAATTTATTTCAAACTTTTAACTTACGCTTTTGATGACCTCGGTTTGATTTTGTTGTTTTACCAGTAATTCATCGCCGGATTAACCTCTCGAATTCTTGAGCTTGAACCGAGATCGGCTGTTTGCCAAATTAGAATCAGTAAGGGCACCATTCTAATTTGCTTCAAGACATTTCAACTCGATTAATTTTAAGTCTTAGCTTTTAACGTCCTTAATGCTAACTTGACAGCATTCCAAGTTGACCCATTATTATGTCTTAATGAACTCAAAGCGCTGTGGTAAATAGAAAACATTAAGTTTCCAGGAAATTAAATCTCTTGTGTTTGTAGTGATAACCATTCACGGTGTTGTTTACGGGAACACACGTGATGAGAAACTAGATATGACAGCAAACACAAAATTAAACAAAGTTAAAGCGTTTCTAAAACGTCTAAAACCAGTTTTTATGTAGTGGAAAGTATGTTTCTATGATAGCAGTGAATTGACGGGATTTTTAATTAATGACAGCCTTTTATTTTCACCACTGAAATTGATTTGTCTCGTGTCTTGTGTATAAACATTGTGTCACTTGCGCCCAACACATTGACATAGATTTTCGTTTTTCTCAAAGGGAAATACTGCGAGTTCGAGCATGAAAATTGGCATGGTATATGTTTAATAATGATATTTTAAGGCTGTAAAGTAAAATAATCGAAAAGGGAGGTACCAGATGCACTTTTATGCTGTTAAACATGACCTACATTGTGCCGCCATTTTTAACACGCTTGAGAGGTGTTTTCAAAATGGTTTGGAAAACCACTAGATAAACATATCTGAGATTAGTTTAAAACAAATTAAAATAAAAAAATAAATTAGAATGGTTGTTCCGTTTGAAGTCAATTGAATTTATTTTAAGACCTTAGCAGCGCTTCATCCTCGTATCTTATTTTGGTCATTTTATTCCACGAAAAACCGCACTTCGACCGCGCTTTAAATTTTTCGTGAATTTCTAAAAAATAAAAATTTGCTGGAATCTTTAAATATGATTTTTAGAATTAGGTCACCTAAGGGTATCTTTGGGCAAAATATGAGCGATTTGCCACATGGGTCGTTGACCAGCGTTTCTCGATCCTAAGAGTCAGCTATTCTTAAGAAGCAAAGATGAAGAGATCCTGAATATAAATGAAAGGTTAAATAAAGAGCAAGCCAAGATTGATCAGCCTAAAGAAAACCAAGGGCCAGATAATGAAGCAGAAATCAAAAGGAAAGACCAACTGATAAAGAATTTGAAAAAAGACATAAAACACAAGCAGAAAGAGGCAGAAGAACTTCAAAAAAATTGAAAAACCAAAAAAAGACCCAAGAAAAGATTGACAAACTTCAAACAAGTATTTCTGAGGAAGAAAGAAAAAGAAATGCCATGGAAGAAAATCTTAACAGCATAAAAACTTTTGATGCTCTGAAAGAACAGGAAAGCCATCTTCAGCGGCTAAACGAAGAAGACCACGTGAGCACTCAAGATGAGATGGCCTCATCCTTCGACAAAGAAGCTGCTGAAGAAAGAGTTGCGGCTAGAAATGAAGAGCTCGCGAGGCTGCAAACTCAGATCGCGGGAAGAGAGAATGCCATGCCTCTCCGAGAGAGGATCCGCGAGATCTTCAAAAAATATATCGTAACGGTGGCATCCATCTTTCTTGCTGCTGGCATTACAATCGGGGCTGTTGTTGGGGCAATCACCAACGCTTTGAAATCCATGGGCAAACAATTGGCAAATGGTCTTAAAGCGATTGGAGCAAAAGCTGCTTCTGCGCTGCCTGGGCTTCTCGGGGCGATCGCCAGCTTCCTTTTCAAAACCGCAGGGCAAGATAAAGGCTATCTCGCCGAGCACACATGGCTCTTGATTTTGGCCGCAGTTGCGTTTCTTGTCGGGAAATTAAACAAAAAGCTACGTCAACGCATTGCCATAAATATTAGGGCCACGACTCCAACTACGCCAACAATCACCGCCGTTTTGTTTATTTCATGCTACAGAGTTTTTTTCATAAAAGGTATTCTCAGTTTCATCTGATGTTTGCTGTGAATCGGGCGTTTTAGCAGCCTTGTGGTCTGGCTTTGGGTTTTGCGCGGCCCTGGCGGCTTTATGGATCGGTTTTGAAGGATGGCTGTTGGGCGGGTTTATTTTTGATGGCCCCCCTTCCATCAGTTGGAGTCCCGCTTTTTTTGTGCCAAGAGTTACGACGTTGTTGACTCTGAGCTTCATTCCTGTGGCCGCCTGCTTGAGCTTGTTGTTGTAGCCAGTCACACTTTCTGTGTTGATTATCATTCTCGCCGGCATCAACCACGCCCCCGGGCACACGGCAAGATTTAGCCTGACCTTTGCTTGATCCACTGGGAGCTGGTATCTTTGCACGCTTTGTGCCGAGTCAGGCTGTTGGATTGCGTCTTCCATCAGTGTCAAAAACTCTGTCTGAGCTTCCTTTGCTCTCCCGCCTACTCCAAGGATGCTGCTCCTTACATTTACCTGCGCACCTAAGATGCAGTAAATGAATGCGTCGATTGACTGGTTGATTCTCGAAAGCCCCGCCTGCGTCAGCCCCGCTGCTGTTTTGGGAGCAAACCAGTCATATGGGGTGGAAACAAGAGGCTGAATGTAATAAATCAAATCTCCTTTGATTGCTTTACCGCCCTCATCACTGAATTTATTAAACCCTGGATATTCGTAATCTGTTTTCGTCGCCCCTTGTGCATACATGTAAACGTTGCCAAGGCCATTGTTTTTGCCGTGTGTGAGGCGGAAATTGCTCGATGGACCAACCCCGAACTCGGGGCATATCCTTTTGTAAAGGGCCACGTCATAATGGTTGCTGAATTGGTTGAATGTGGGGTCCCCCGGCAGAGCGCTTGCGTTCTGGATACCGCCTAGCTGGTACAAACTTCGCCTGATCGTGAAATACACGTGAAACTGGTAGAATGCACTTATCTGTGGTGTTAGAGAGAGAGAGCTGTCAAAGATTTCACGAGAAATTCCACACCCCTGCTTAGCGCAAAACACCGCGAAGTTCAGTTGTTGGGGCAACTATTTCATGTTTGGACCTCTAAGCCAGGTTTTCGCTTCAGATGATGCCGTGTGCTCAAGCCTGGTTTGTTTGAATATGTCGCGAAATTTTGTGACGAAAGATTCGTCTGGCGTCGCATAGATTCTGTTCTCTTTTTTGAAAATTTTGGCAATGCTAAGCGCCGATTCTGTGAAATCAATCGCAGGAATTGGTAGCACTGTTTTGTTTTTCAACAGCAACAGTTGATAGGGGAAGCCTGACACACCATCCAACCCGAGTGCAGTTTTCATTTGCTTGCTCCAATATTTCTATCTGAGCCAAACACACTCAGTGAAGTCCCTGAACCTTCATCAAAAAATATTTCTGCCGTTACATTCCATTTATCAACAACACTCGTTTGTGCAAAGAATTGATTTTTGTCTGCATTCGGAAACTGTTTTGTAAATTGTGCCCACGCACTTTTCTTTGCAGCGGATATTTTGGCTTTTGTATCTGGCTTTTGTGCCCATTTTGTGAAGGCGCCCATTTAAAAAGATGTTATATTCATCCAATATAAAATGGTTGTGCTCACAATTGTCACGCAAAAGAATGGTGAGACCACCGATATCTTCTTTGATGAGCCAATCCCAAAAGTTCATTTCATTAAACTACTGTCTTGCAGTTTGTACAACTCTTGGGATATGCTGAAAAATGAAAGCGAAATCTTGATTGTAGAATCTGACAATAGCTTGAAATCTTTAGAATTCATGCCGGGACATTACACTCTGGAAACCTTGGCAAAAAAAATGGTGGACTCGTTCAAAGAACATAAATATGAAATAAGCGCAGATACTTATTCGCGCCTTGGCCAGCTTGTGATCAAAAATCATAGGCGAAAACCAATTAGATTTGATCGTGATCTAGCCAATTTGCTTGACATTAGTCGCGAGCCAAAACATTTTGTAATGTTCATAAAACGCATAATAACACGAACAGCGTACTTCATTTACTGTGATTTGATTGACAGAAATAACAATCTATTCAATGGGAAAAGGTCAGATCTCTTGGCTAAGTTTGATGTAAAAGGCAAGCCTTATGAAAAAGTCAGCTATGTTGCTTCTCCGCAGCAGCCTTTTCGTGACTGTTCGACAGATTCTCATGTAAATAGTATCACTTTGAGTGTCAGAGATCAAGATGGCGAACTCTTTGATTTCAACGGCATGCCAATTGAATTCGAATTAGAAATAAATTAAATTCTTTTTTATAGGATGTCTGTGACTCTTCTGCCGTGTGCCCCTCATGAAAATTCACATATCTATCCACCACTTCCTTACTTCAGGTTTCAAAAAGTCAATGAAATTTCGGCCACTCTAAACAAAGAGGTCTGCCACTATCGAGCGGTTGCAAAAAAATATAAGCGTGCCAAGAAAGTTGTGAACTGGAGTGCAGCTGGCTCTAGCGTTCTTTCAGCAGCATTCTCAAGCGCTAGTTTCGGCTCCGCTCTATCTGTTGTCGGTCTGCCAGCTACAGTACCGCTTGGCAGCGTCGGTGGGGCTTTCACTCTCGCTTTTTCAGGGCTAATAATCGCCAGCAAAAAGCTTGACTCCAAGATAAAGAAACACCAAGAGATCATCATGCTTGTCATTGCAAAATGCGACACTTTTGATTGACTGCTTTCCAAAGCCTTTTCAGACAATCAAATATCAGACAGCGAGTTTCAGCTGATTATGAATGAATATTCGCAGTACAATGTTCTGAAAGAGGCTGTTCGAGCAAAACTCACTTGGCAGGAGTCTCGACCAGATATTGAGAAGATCAAAAAAGATCTTCGCAAAGAGATAGATGCGGATTGCCGAGAAAAAATAAATGCCATCACCGCCGGTTCGAATTAAGATTTCAAAAATTTGATTCCAGTTTTCATTTTAGCCCGACGAAAAGTAACGCGTGACATTGAGTGACGCATCACGAAAAGTGGCAAAACCCTCCTTGGGGGTGCCCGGTGGCTTTTTCTTTGCCTAGCCTTGGACTAAGACTTTCTCGCCACTGACAAGGTGGCTGTCATTTGCCGTTTTAACATCTGGGAGTGAGGTTTGAGATCCCGAGGGATCTCTGGGCACCCCCAGTCATCTGCTGGGCCGGGGTGGGTTCACCCGGGGGCTGTCACCGCAGATGGTCTCACCCCACTACCCCTAACGAGCGCATGCACTTGCCGTGTCAGGAATCAGGGGCGGCCACTCCCCACATCCAAGGCAACACCAATTACTCGCTATATCTATTATAGCCACCGCGGGGTATTTATTTTGCACCAGCCAAGGGGTTGTTACACATGTGGTTCTTTTTCTCTGTTGCATGATACGCATGCGCTTTTTTGTTTTGAATTGCTTGGCAGAAAGAGTCAGGGACATAACAAATGATGTAATTCAAGCGATGAAAGAGGCAAAAAAAGATGAGTCCGTGGTTTAAATACAAAATGTGACTTTCTACATGAAATATTTTTGTTCTTCACGCTTGTATAAACAACCACTTAATTTGCATGTTTGACATTTGTTCAGTTTCCAGAGGCGTTTCCGGTCGAAGTCTTCACGTGCCAGTCGTCGTTTGATAGAAGAATATTGGCAAGCTGTTGTGGATTCATGTGTTTCATAATTTCAACAACTTCTTCTGGGAAATACAAATTTTTTTGATGACGTTTGGCACATAAAAATAATCCATAGTCGCCCCTTTTTTTTGTGTTAATCTTCTCAGAACTTTCAGCTTCCTTTGGCTTTGCTCTGTCTGACCTTTTCTTCCTCTTCCCATTTATACAGACGCCAAATTTCTTCAAATAGAAAAATACTCTAGGGCAAAAATATTCCTGTGACATTATACACATGTATGATGAGGGTGCTGGGGACGTGTCACGAAGACTTGAAAAAAGGAAAATATAAACACCTCTGTCCTCGTAAATGCAACGATGGAATATATACAGTGGGAGGACGTAGTCAGCGATGGATGGAAATGAGCTACAATAAACAGGAACTCATATTGCTACCCTATTGCCTGCTTTCAAACCGTGAAGGACTAGGTACGAGTCTGTTTATTATGGGATAAGCAGCTATTGATCCAAATAGTCAGAAAGAGCACACCGAGATGAGCAAAATCCCCAAGTTTGGTGTTAATCAGGTTAGTTTTGCATGAGATACAGCCATTTGAAAATGTCAAAATTTACAAAGAAATGTATGGCCATCCGGACGCTGTGTCAGACAGCGTCCGGATGGCCATACATTTCTTTGTAAATTTTGAAGTTTTTAAATCGCTGTATCTCAGTCAAAACTAACCTGGTCAACACCAAACTTGGGGATTTTGCGAAGCTCGGTGTGCTCTTTCTGACTATATGGATTGATAGTTGCTTATCCCATAATTAACAGACTCGTACCCAGTCCTTCACGGTTTGAAATCAGGCAATGAACATTGTTTCTTGAAACTCTATGTGAAACATATACATCAAAGAGGACACCTTGGGGTACTATCAACAGCCAGTAAAATTTGATCAAGATTCTGGATAGTTAGTCTACTTAGACTGGTTAAATACATCAAAAACAACTGCATTGTCTGTAGAAAAATGGAGAAAAAACTGGGCAAACAGAGAACGGGTAAACTACCAATAGAAAGATTAAAATCACCACCAGCATGGTGCTCCAGCTCTTGACTTTTTTGGTCCATTTAAAGTAAAAGATGAAGTAAAGAAAAGAACGACGGGATAAGCATATGGATTAATATTCAATTGTCTCGTAACAAGAGCTGTTCATGTAGATGTCTCGCCTGATTACAGTACCGAGAAATTCCTAATGGTACTACGACGTTTCGTATCAATAAGAGGCTATCCATCTTAACTATACTCAGACAATGGCTCAGCTTGATGCAGCCAATAAAGAATTAATGAAAGTAGTAAAAGGTCTAGACTCGAAATCACTTCAACAGTTTGGAGGAACACAAGGTCTCAAGCGGATCTTCTCGTCAGCTGACGCTCCATGGCAGAATAAAATATCTGAAGCACTACTAAATCAGTCAAGAAAGCAATTACATTAGCTATTGGTGAAAGTGTGATGACATTGTCCGAATTGCAGACTGTTTGCTTTGAGGCTGCTAACTTAAATGAAAGACCGATAGGTAGACACCCAACCTCACCAGGTGACAAATGATACCTATGCACCAATGATCTTTTGCTTGGAAGTTCAACATCACGAGTACCAAGTGGACCATTTGGGCAAACAGATAATCCACATCGCAGATACGAATTCATCCAAAAAATTGTTCATAATTTCTGGAGAAGATGGACTAAAGATTACTTTCCAAGTCTCATTATACAACAAAAATGGCACACACAAAAAAAATCTTAATAAAGGGGATGTTGTCCTTATTAAAGATTCAAACCAGATCAGGGGCCAATGGAAGCTCGGAAAAGTTTCACAAGTGTTTCCAGGAGAAGACGGCAAAGTTAGAAAAGTTCACGTAGCATACAAGAACCCTAAACCAGGGGAACCAGCTCATATCTATAATGGAAGAGGATACATTACAGTCGAACGATCAGTTAACAGACTGATACTACTTCTACCTGTGGACAAAAAGGAGCAACAATCTTATTGAACACATGATATAATTTAAGCAACCCTTCACACTGAACATTAAAAACAATCTTATGACGTCTCTTATGGATAATCAAACTCTGTCACTAAAATTTTTGGCAGGGGGAGTGTTTCACCCAGGATTAATTAAATGTGCTTGAAAACACAACAATCATTAATAAGCTATAATTGAACAATCATAAAACAAAACTATCACTAATTGATTGTATATCAGACACAAAGAACGTTGAGGACAACCATTGGGTAAATATTTCCTTTATATGAAATTGTAATTTGGTAGAATCCTTTACTCATCATGTTGCTGTATTTTTACTATAGATTTCGAACACATGTGTATGAACAGATATTAAAGAACACAGTTTGAAACCGTTGGTTGCAGTAATACATTTGTTGTTTACAACAAAACAGTATTAAATATAAACATGTCGTTAAATGAATGTGTTTAATGTGATATAGTCATATTTTGTTAAAAATTACCTTTTTCCGAGGTTTCAGTTTTATCAGATATCAGACCCTTCGGGAATGTGACGTTTTACGTGTTAGCACAACAAGGTTCTTTGTTTTGTAATAGTGCACGTTTGAGTTCCAAGCTTTTGTGTTGCGTGACATTGAAAGCTGGAAATATGAGTTATCGCAATAGTCTTAGCTGACTGAACAATTCTTGCACTAGAAGAAGTGTTAATTTCAATGTGTCATGTCGAAACTCTAGAGCAATAACTTTTCATTTCAATAACTTTTCATTTTCTGTTTCTCTCTGTCCGCAGATTCCTTATTGTGGCAATGACATGATATTTTGGTTTTTTTCTATTGTCCCTTTTACACGCGTTTTGCATCTGAGATTGGCCAACTGGCAAGGATTTGGATGGGAGTTTCATTTGAGGTCATCACCATGTGCATTTAGTGGGTATATGGATGATCAGTCGACAAGCTGATTACTTCACAACTTGCCACACCATGCTGACGAGACCCAACAAGGTCAAAACAGCTGTCCACAGTCGCAATTCTTGGCTCTCAGTTTGGACTCTACCAAGTTGTTGCCCTGTTAAGCTTTCTATGTAGTATCAGCTTTGCATCATTGCCTTGCAAAGCTCTATTATATTTGGGTGAAATACTTCTCTGGATAGCACGCAAATGAAAACTGCAGAAATTTAACTCTTGGCAGGGCTGTTAAACATATATGAATCATCTTCCATATTCCAGATTCTTGACTTTATTCATTTAATGGTTGTGATTTTTAGTTTTGATTGCATGAATTAGGAGCAATATACATGTATGACAGTATCGAGTTTACACAAAAGAGAAAAGAAATGCCAGAAAGAAGAAATGGCATTCTTCACTCTTAACAGAGTATTGTAGAGTATTGATCCTACTCTAACAATCAAGGCACAATGAGATGAAGTTGACATTATGTTCTTTCAATTGGTGGAGATGCTGGAAAATATTGTGTTGTTATGAGTTTGAGTGCTTTGATTTACAATAAGATAAAAGAAATATAGCTGCTAGCTAATAATAATAATAATAATAATAATAATAATAATAATAATAATAGTAATAATAATAATAATAATAGTAATAATAATAATAATAATAATAGTAATAATAATAATAACAGAATTTGCACTGGCATTTCCACGAAGTGGCTCTTCATCCACTGTTCCCAGATCGAATTAGAATTTAGAAGTGTTGATTTTTGTGGAGGGAGGAAAACCAGAGAGCCCGGAGAAAAACCCTCGGGGAGGAACGAGAATCAACAACAAACTCAACCCATGTGACGCCGGTCCGTGAATCGAACCCGGGCAACAGTGGTGGAAGGCGAGTGCTCTCATTACTGTGCCATCCCTGCTCCCCTGTCTGGGCATAGCTGTAAAAAGACCTGATACAAATTATGGATATGGTAATCAATACTGTATTTATTCAACACTGTCATAATGTATGGGGTAGGTGTATTTAATGCAAACAGAATTACCATAATTTTAATTTAATTATAGTGAGCGCTGCACTGGTCATCTAAATCATTGTGATTCAATAATTGAGGGATATCAGTACAGCTCTTAATACAGTACTACTCAGATATACGTTAACCAAACACACACACAATACACGTATGTGCCTATACGTATGTGTATACGTGTATATGCTTATTTTTCTATTGTCAGTGGGTTATTGTGATCTAAAGAAAAGCTTGACAGCACTAAAAAACTAAACTACGACTATGACTATGAACTACAAGAAGACGTCTTCCGATATGCCGTTGCAAGTGTATACGAGTTAGATAGAAAGTATGTGCTTATCGACATAAACGGGTTATCCTTTTCGAACGGAACTTTTGTGAGCAGAGGAGACGTTTTTCATCACTTACCAGCACTACATCCATTGCAATGGCTTTGGAATGTGTTCAAAATAAACTTAATACTGGTGCATATGCATCGTATTTCAGCAGAATCAACAAAGAAGCCTGTTTGTGAACAGTGTTCTGAATAAGTATCCACACCGGATGCTTCTTTTATGGGTTACACCATCGATAAACAAGTTTTTCTTAGAAACTTTTCCAGTCGTTATACACACACATAAAAGAAGTTCTACCAGGCCATTTAAATCATGTTGTGTTACCTGTCATGACTACGTGTTGTTCCGACTCGGGTCTCACTCGTATGCAAATTTTGATGAATTTGATTCGCCTCTAGTTATTTGTTTTAAAAATCGATAGTCACAATAAACTTCACCAGTCCTAAACCACTTCCTGAACTTCACCAGTCACCTTCAGTGGATTAATGAACAAGAAATGGACATGTTTTGTGTGGTTTTGTTACATCGTGCGCACAATGTTGTCCTTTTATCTCGGTAAGAGAACGATTAATTTTAAGTACTTGATCGCTAGTTGAGTCAATGTTGGGGACAAACTCAGTAGGAGTGACCTCGCCATAGGGCAAAACCTGCAGCTACCCTCACCACCCAAGTGCTCTCAGATTTCTTTTATCTCACAGCTATAACAGTTGTATTTTTAATCGCTACACATTTGTTGACAAGAAAATTAGACATATAGTATTTGTGCTTAATTTTATTGATGGATAGGCTCACATTGTTACAAATAAAAATTATTCACAAGTTATTTCAGGTTGTTTACTTTGAGTGGCTAGCTAGACAGCGAATTTCGCTGGTGCCGGAGCTTGCGGAGAACTCTCCTGCTTCTTAAGAATCTATTTAATGCAATTATGTGTAAGACAAGCTACAAGATTTATACTACTAAATAACATATTTGAGTTGTATCGTTTTCTTTGAGTTGTGTGGGTTCAGGATGTGTTTTGAAAGATTTTGACACTATTTTATACAGCCGCTCGTAAAAGGGAGCGTCGAACTAGATAGTGAAATCATTATTATGTTTCTTTTTTCATATAGCCAGCAGTTTTTCAGTTTTTTTGTTTAACCTTGCGAATTAGAATAACTTGGCTGCGGATACTAAAACAAACCATCTAAGCTCTCAAGTTTGTTTACCTGTCACGTGGTTGCTTACTTACATCTACGGAGCAACTTTCCCAAAATGATTGTTTTTCTTGGCACTTAAAATTTGAGAAAACTTTTCGGAAGCATATTACATGAATATTCGCTTTGTAAATCCCCAGATGATTCACACGTTTAAATGCAAAGTTTAAGTATCATTTTTCTTTTCGTTCTGATTCATCAACAGCAAAAGATGAAGCAGATGAACTGCTTCTTCTCGTTATTCAATAAATACAAGAAGCGATGCGACATGCGTGTTTGTGACATGATCTCCATTAGCTTTGTGCAATATGTTAATTTTCCGTTGTCTGCTTGTTGCTTTTTAGACTCTTTCTCTTTCTCAACAATGAAACACAAAGAAAAGCTTTAGTCCTGAATAACAGACACATCAGACGCGCATGTAATGCTATATACGGTGAATGCGTATAACTATACGGTATGCGCATAACCATACGTGTAGTGCGTATAATCACGCATATGTGCGTATAAAGCGCCTCTGCGCAGTTAACGCATATCTGAGCTGTACTGCATGTCTTAAGACCGGGCTTGTTAATCACAAAATTATTCTTCATTTATCCTGAGAATAAAATGTATTGGTGTCAGTATGTATCATAGTGATAACAGGAGTTATAAAATATTTTGTTTCTCATGCAAGAGGCGAACATGGTAGAAGCCATATCACTCAAGTACACGTGTACAGTATTTCCAGACTAAACACTCTTTCGATGGCAATTACTAACTCAGACATGTGCACAAACATGTCAAAAATTTTCATGCTTCAGGAGTAATCATCGTTTGTGACAGTTCTGTTTCCTTTGGTCCTAAATTGTATGGACCACACTCATTAAGCAACTTAAATGACTGGCCAGTAAACCTAGAAAGAGACTGCTGTGCACTGCAAATGATCAAAACTCAGTCATAGCTACAGCCCGACTAATGATCTTAAATCATGTTGTCTTTTGCAATATTTGCCTCTGTGTTCAGGAAATTGTGAATGCAAGGTGTGAAGATTTTATAGATTTTTTTGTACAATCTTAAGAGCATTTTTGCAAAAGATGATTATTAGATGGATGAGGAAATACACACCATCGCTGATTTCTCAAATAACATAAACATGATACACACCTGATCCACATAAAGACTCCCAACAAGAATATTATGAATAGTTGTGATTGGTTTCTTCCATGTATAGTGATGTCCATCTAACTTGAACTTCACATGACAAATGCCAGTTGGGATAACCTTGAAAAACTATACATAAACATACATGTGTGTAAATTACTTTACTCTAAAAATTAATTATTAGAAAATTCTAGTCTGGTAAATAACAGAACCTAGACTTGCAATTATTGGAATACCTGTCCTCTGAATCTATTATCAAGCTTGTACTCTTGCCAGAAAACCCAGTGATCAGATTCAGCATGTAGGGCCGAGATGGGTGGATGATGAGATACCTAAAAGAATAAGCCAATGATAATATTACTAACTGTTGACAGTAATAGGGGGTCTCTAGCCTTGGAAACAATCAGTATTTAAGACAGTGACCTTGCAGCATCATATCAATCTCGTTATCAGAAGCTGCGATTCTTTAAATTAGCACCGAGAAGTTGAGACCTTGAAGAAAAATCAAGTGATGCAGCATTAATTACAGCAGTTACTCTCTTAAAACATGTTCAGAAACTATTGTAACGCTTAAATTCATGTGCACAAACAAACTGTGACATGATTTCCTGGTTTCAGTTTTTTATTTTATCCAAAGCATGTGACATTCACATACTGCTCATCAAATATGCACAGGCATTGGGGACAAGATCGACAACATTATGTAGTCAATATGGCAAACATTTCCCATATACATATTTAGTACAATTTCAGAGCTGAACAAAGAGTTTCCAGCAATCTTATTGGTTGAGTGATTCATTATATGACATTATCCTTACCCTGCCAAGCAGTGAATAATTATAACATTTCTGAGCTTGGAAGATATCACCCCAAGTCCAGCATATATGTACATATTTGAAAGGATGGAGAATTTTTAAAATTACTGCTATCTCTTTTGGACCAAAAATCTTTTCAAAAACTCTTACTGGTATTCAATGTATTATGAAGAATCTTAAATGCAATGGTTACATTGAATGTTGATTGCCAACAAGTCCAATTGATTGACAGAAATTTATTTGGGATGTGTAGCAGCTGCCCTAAGGTCTCACATGCATGGATTGATACCCTTTGAGAAGACAATAGGCCCCTAGTCCCAAAACAATAACAGCCATGTTGCAATGATAACAAATAGAATTACAAACTTATGAGAGCTGCTACATTTCCAATTTATTTTTCTTCAAACTCAATCTACTCATTCTTAGACAACAATGACAACTGTGAATAAAGTCAACAAAAATAAAACAAAGTTACTAGATGACTTAATTTTTCATAGTGTTGTTAATTATTCAATTAAAAACACAATTGAAGGCTTCAGTGGAGAAAGGGCGTCAGGTTTTTACTCAAAAATGAACTTTGTTAAAAATGCTCCAAATTTCGCATGCAGTTTTGTTTAGGTGCATTAGACAATGTTCTGCATGTTTTTTTTACTGAAGTTTGTTTCGTTTTCGAGATATTACTTAAGCAAAAAAACCTGTTTTTGTTGTCACGTCAGCATGTGACCGCAAAGACGGTAATTTCACTTAAAATCCAGCAAAATATTGATCTTTTGCAATGTGTAACCTTAAAAAATGTGGATTTCAGGTTAAAACCATTAAAACTTTTATTTCATGTTAACGTGCGACCGCAAAGACGTTAATTTCACTCAAATTAGAGCCAAATGTTAATTTCACACAATGCGCAAGCTAGACAATGTTGATATCAAGTCATTTACAGACACTTAAAATTTTGATTTCACATTATCGCGCCACTGCAAGGACTTGAACCCTTAGGGTTAAGAGTTCCCAGTTGTATTAGAGTTAGGGTATGGGTTAGGGTTACCGCTCGAAACTAGGGTTAGCGTTGAAGAGTTAGGGTTATTGCCTAGGGTTAGCACTAGTACTTAGTGTTAGGGTTAGCGCTTCGGATTAGGTTAGAGTTAAGGTTAGGACACCTTAGGGTTAGTGCAGTGTTAGGCCAAGGAAAACAATCAAGATGTAACCTTAAAAAATGTTGATTTCAGGTTTTTAAAACTGTTAAAATTGTGATTGCACGTTATTGCGCGACCGCAAGACTTTAATTTCACTCAAATTACAGCTAAATGTTTACTTTACCCGATTTCATGTTAAGGCATGACGGCAAGGATGTAGCCTGCGAATGCAGACGTATTTCTGGCTGTCACTGGTTCCACCGAAAATAACGTCTGTGAATGTTATTTTCGGCAGAGACAACCGACAGCCGGAAATACGTCTGCGTTCGCAGGCTAGCAAGGATGTTGATTCACTTCAAAACGAGCAAGCTGTTCATTTCACCCAGCGGGTAAACTCATAAATGGCAATTTTAGGCCTAAATTGTTAAAATGTTGATTTCACATTAAAGTCTGTCAGCAATGATGTTGATTTCAGGCCTAGAAAGGTTAAAATGTTGATTTCATGTTAACGCGTGACACCAAAGATGTTGATTTCACTTAAAAAAGAACAAAATGTTCGTTTCACATAATGCATAAGCTCAAAAATGTCGATTTCAGGCCTAGAAAGGTTAAAGTGTTGATTTTATGGTAACACATGATAGCAAAGATGTTGATTTTACTTAAAAAGAGCAAAATGCCCATTTCATGCAGCGCATAAGCTCAAAAATGGCGATTTGAGGCCTAGATAGGTTAAAATGTTGATTTCACGTTTAAGTGTGACAGCAAGGATGTTGATTTCACTTAAAAACAAGCAAAATGTCCATCTCACGCAGCGCGTAAGCTCAAAAACGGCGATTTCGGGCTTAAATAGGTTAAAATGTTGATTTCACTTTAAAGCGTGACAGCAAGGATCTCTATTTCATTTTAACTGCCTGCAACGTATAAGCTTAAAAATGTAGGGTTGACAAATTAACAGATTAACCCGTCTGTGCAACGTACGGGTCTCCTTACATCTGCATGGTCTCTGATCCCAAAAAATTAAAACGCTACAAATCATGCTGATTTCACGTAAAATCAATGCAACCTGGATCACAGATCTATGTTTCAATCGATCGCTTCTTGTTGGCCATTATTATGTTGGAATAAAAAAAGGAAAAAACACGCTCTGTAATTAGTTAAAGTGTGATTTAATGAGTCATGTCTTTTCTTGTGTTGTATTGCCGAACGTGATTGAAATGCATGCCAGGAAGGTTCTGTTACACCTCGTACGCGGGTAAATGTGGAGGATGATACAAGTCAAAAAGCAGTTCTCACTTTCCAAACTTTGATGTTAGCAATGCTTGGCAAACGGGCCACAACTCACGACTGGGTTTTATTCTTGGGCAAGAACTGCTCTTGGACTTTGCTGCCTGGATCGACCTGACTTCAAATGCTGATAACTTGCCACTTGTATCAGTTGCGTTGGAAGTTACAGAACACGTTTTTTTTTAAACGTGCCGGTGAGTTACGGGTTTATCAAGGCTTTATGATGCCTATCAACCACCAGGCAGGCTACAAGGTACTTAAAAACAATGCTTAAGATATTAGTCGAAACAGCTGTACCGCATCACTTCTCTTTGCTTTGAGGCTTGATTGAAATTCACATGTTGTCTCACGTCACAATAACCTGTATAAAAAATCTCTCCAGATTCCTACTGTATACGCAATTTCTTTTAAATAGATGTCTTGATTTTTGAAAAAAGAAAGGAACAGAGCGAAAAAAAAAAAGTTTGAGCGACCTCGTATCGAGCCAATGTCACGGCAAAACAAATTCAAATCTGGCCTGTTCAGCGTCTCATCCACTTGTGCTAATAAAGCAGTAGTAAGAGATTAAGGTACTATAGTGACTTCATTGCTTAGCGAAACAAAAGGTTTCTTTTGTTTTTCATTCAACAAAAGGTCCCCAGAGGATCCCCTTGGAAAAATGTGTCATTAGTCATGGGCGGTAAGATTAGATTGAGTCAACTTGACAATCCGTGGTCTTTTTGATGACTTCATGCACCAAGGAGAAAGTAATCCATCTGGCTTGTCCAAAACGTTAACACCACAGCTGCTACAGTTTTTAAAATGCGAGAACTAGGCGAGAGGCCTGGAACTAACTTATGAAATTTGTCTTCCGGTTGAGGTTTACGCGCGTGTTCGTGGCACGAGCAGTCCATCGCGATCCTTCACGAGCCTGTTCATTTGTCAGCGTTTCTCTTTGCTTCACTTCCCAATGCGTACAAAAGCAATATTTGATGATATTCAATCTTATTTTGTGCTCGATTTTCCATGAACAAAACCTCCACTAAACAGTAAAAGGAGAACAAGAGTCGCAAATCTGCAACGCGTCCACCATCTTGGATGTTTCAGGTAAGCAAAATTTATTGATGAACTTGAATCAGGTCCCATTGATAGTTCTGGGCTTTTTTAATTTTCATTTTCCCATTGATTTTATAGGGGGTCAATAGGGGGTCAGTAGGGGGGTTAGTAGGGGGTCAGTGTTTTGTCGAAGCCCTGGTTAGAGTCCGATTAGACAGTTCCATTGGTGACCAGGATTTGAAGTTGTTAGGAGGGATGGCCTGGTGAATGGGAGATGCTGTATGCTGTATCTTATTTTGCGATAGTTATTCTACTTGGAATAGAAAATAAAAGAGAAAAGTACAAACATCTAAAATTCATTTGATGATGAGATGAAAAGTAGAAAACGTGTGCATGGCCTTGCCAATGAGATGTTAATCAAGTGTTGGTTCTCCGTGTATCATAGTGTGAGAGGAAAATAGAGAAATTTTCTATTTTCGGGAAAGTATTGCATGTTTTGCATACCCAAGCAGAGAAAAAGTCTGGCAATCAGAAAGTAGAAGTCTAGTCTCTTGTTCTTATTTGGATTCAATCCCAGTACTAGATATGCCATTAAGTAAATAGTATTTGAAAGTTTTCCACAATAAACTGCCCATTGCTTAAAATCTTGTCAAAAAAGAGTGGATACTCTACAAGTCCAGAAAAGGTGAATAAGACTCTCCATATCATTTTGGTGGAAAGTGCACTGCTCATTATCTTTTAGGTTTATTTTTGTTAAAAAAACTATTGGTTGCTAATCTCCTATGTAGTAGCTTAAATTCAAAGACAATTAGTTTTGAAATCTTTGTGCACAAAAAAGATGATTGGTAAAAATTAATGTGTCTTAATCAATGTTTTCTTGGGTTTCAACTCTGCAATCTGTGATCCATTTTCTTCGAGCTCTGACAGACTTTTTCTTCCTTTTTGCCAACAAGAATTTTATATGCTAGTCTGTTTGGTTGTCTTGCCTTTAAAAAAAGTGAAAGTTTCGTAGTTGGTGGTAATATTGTGTGGGTTTTCTTCGTTGCTTTTCCATAAGGCTTTAATCGCTGGTATCACCCATTGGAAAGTAAGGAAGTTTGTTTTCATATTAAAATGTTCTGTAAAATCATCAAAGAATAGAAAATGTGTTGAATCTTTCATCAAATGACCCATGTGTCTAACTCCTTTTGAAGACCATGATTGACAGTGTGTGGGATTGTTTCCGACTCTATAAGAGAGTTTTGCCATAAATTTTGCGTTTTTAGCTGTTCAATGGAGTAAATGTTAGCCTCATATTTGATGCCTGTCCACAATCAAAGTATTTCTGAAATAAAGGTATCCCCATATTTTGAAGCGTTTTGATAAATCTTCTTTGCTAAGGTTACCTCGAAAAACTTCCCCACCACCAAAATATTGTAATTCCAGATGAAACTAAAGTTTCCATTTTGCATGGTTTTCTGAGTCTAAGTATTTTGTTATCCAACTTGACTTGCGTAGTTACTAAAACAAGGAATGACCTAAAATGACGTAAGTAAAATGACTTAAAACAAGAGAGACAATCTCAGATAGTGCAGAGTGTTATGCTGGACTGTAAGTACATTTTGAGTCATCAGCTGCCTGTACGTAACTTGTTAGTTCAAGGCCCCAAAATAACTTACAATTACTGTTTGTCAAGAAGGTTTTAAATTTTACTGTGGTGTTTTACGTTGAATTTCGTTTATTTTTAATTCATTGATATGTTGAACTAGCAAACGTGGTAATTTTATTTTTTCAACACCAACATTTGTAACTTGATACTTTTGTTTTCCTCGCAAAGTTTGTCACATGATACCCTTGTTTTCCCAAAAACATACAAAGGGAAATATGCTGGCTTTTTTCCTGCTGGAGAAAAATGAACTAATGTTGTTAACTTATGAAAAAAATAGGTCCGCAATGCGTACATTTGTGGCTTACCAGTCCAATTGCTTGTAACATGTAATTGAAGAAAAACTGAAGGGAAGATTATGAGTTGGAAGTAGGTGGTGATAAGTCAATTGTAACGTTTGGATTAAATTGACCATAACTTACATTAAAACTTAATCTTGGACAATGGAAGAGGTAACTGTTTGGATATTTCGGTCAGAGAGGAAGTATGGATGACAATATCTCTCAAGAGATGAACACTTTTCCATATGCTGGTCAATAAAAAAGATCAGAATTGAAATTCTCATATATTGCCTCTACTGAAAATTGTACAAATGGTTAGTAACAATACTATGTGCATGAAAGTAAGTGACAGGGTGAGCTCATACACTTTTTCAGGTAAGGACTTTTCAAGGATTTTCCAGGACCCTACTTTGTAAAATGTTGTGTTGAAAGCTTTGTTTTGGGCATAAACATGTGCACATGCAGAAACACCAGAATATGGGAGCTTGGAACCATGTGCAAACCTGACATTCACTGTACATTAGTGGCTCAATGGACATGTGCAAAGGCAAGGAGAGAACAATGGGAACAAAAAAAACACGTGTTTTCACACACTTTGTAAGCATTTTGAGAATTTTATTTTCTGTATACCTCAACATTTGTTTTCATTTACTTTAAAACTCATCGGCGTTGATATTTTTCGATTTCGCTCCATAAACAAATCAAGGACATTCAAGAACCAAAACCAATTTCAAGTACTTTCAAGGCCTTTAATTAGTCAGACTCCTGAAATTCAAGGGTTTTCAAGACGCATATTAACCTTTAAGTGAAAATATTAAAGTAAACTAGATGTTATTACTCAATTTGTTGAAATTTACTACTTTTTGATTTGAAAATCTCACTGTAATGAATATAGACTAGTCAATTGTCATTCTCTGGCCTTTTTTGACCAAGAAATATCCCTGGATAAGCTAACTCTTCAGACTATTTATCTCTAAATATACTCAAAAGTACACTTCTTTCTCCTAGTGCTATGTTGTAAATTTGTGCTCGTTCACTGCCTTCAAGAAAATCAGTAGCAGTTAATATAGTAAATATTTTTCTACAGTACAGTTGGAAAGTCTAACTTTTTCAGCAGTGATGACATTGTGTTTGCCACAACTGGTTACGGCAAGAGCAAATTAAATTTTCTGATTTCATCAGTAATCACTGAGCTATATGCATTTTTCTTATTCTGATATTGATACTGGTTTGCCAGTCTCTCTTGTCTTATATGATCTTTTGATTTTTCTTTCTGATATTGAGGTTGGTTGAACAGTCTCTGTTCTCTACATTCTGCTAATTCATTTGCATTTTTTAGTCTTTGATACTGAGATTGGGTTGCCAGTCTCTTTGTTCTAGATTCAGAAGATTCATTTGCACATTTTGCTTTCTTTTCCTTAGATTCTTCACTTTCATTTGCCCTTCTCCTTTTCTTGTATCACTGAAAGGCAAATGTTCAATTTTTGGACTCTCATGAACATTATGCAGGTCAAGTTCATTATGTCTGGCAAAGACACCTCTAATTTCAATGGAACAACCCTATTTGTAAGCAGGAAATTTGCAAATGTGATACAGTTTTTTCAATTCCTTCAATGGTAAGCAACGTGCAATTCCCAAATGAATGGGGCATCCAGTGCAAATCACTGAAATGAGCATAAAAAAAATGTTAAAGCTTTGTTCTGAATTCTTCATTACTGCAACTGTAATTAATTCCGATGGTTATTAAACAACAATTGTAGTTAAGTCGAAAATTTGAAAACATTTCTGTCAGAGAATTTTGAAGAGACATGTATGGACCATTTAACAATTAGATTACGAGCCCGAGTTTTCTACGAGCAGATAGTCAACGAGGTGCAGCCGAGTTGACTATCGCTCGTAGAAAACGAGGGCGAGTAGTCTAATTGTTTTAGTATAAATTTAACGTAGTCTCCTTGCATAAAAAGAAAAAAAAATGTCAAGTAATGCGTAGAAAAGAACTGTTTTATTATGTTACATCAGGTTCAAACGTGATGTGTGATGTGCACTGATGCGTAACTGTTTTCTATCAGCAGATAGAAAACGGTAATATAGCCAATCAAATTCACAGATTCACAATAGACTACGGTAAATTTTTACTGATATAGATTATTTGATGTCATGAACTTGTCCAACTTCCTGTTAGTGCCTATTCTAATGTGTATACTTTATTGTAAATTGAAACAATGCTTCTCCAACTCATTAATAATTCATCAAGTTAAGACAAAGGAAATCACAACTGTTACAATGGTTTGGATACCTGGTCTCAATTAGCAGATTTTGATGATTTTACTTCTCCATTTACTCCTTAGTTTTTGTTTTGATTGAGAAGATATATCAAACACTCGAGACAGTGTTTCATCAGCTATCCAAACACCTCGAATTTGTCAAAGAAACTTTGCTGTGCATCGCAATTTTCAACTCTGTTCTCGGTGTTTGGATACCCCGATGAAACACAGTCTCTTGTGTTTGATATATTCCATGGAACATCGGTTAAAAGCATATAATCATTTGTGTGGACAGACCATCTTATAGAAATTTACATGTACAGATTATTTCCAATGGTAAAAATATTATTCAAATTGGAAGAAGTTCAAAAATGGATATCTTCTATGTGATGATAAATAACAGCAGTGACACTGTTACACATCACTTACCAGCATATTCACCAAAGTACTTCATCTCCTTGACAGTTAGCTAGCACATATTGTTATTGTTGCTTGTAGAAAATCATTCGTGAAAACCAAAACATCACATCATTCCACATTTTGTCCAACAACTTGTTTCAATACGGGTAAGTAAAATACATTTAAACGAAACACCATAAGCATTACACTCCAAAAATGATCCTTAAAACGTGACAAGATATCCTTTGGTTTCATGATATAGTCAGAAGAGCCAATCCTTGATCGGTATATTATCCATTCCCATACTTCCTTTTGCTGTTTCTTGGGCAAGCTACAAACCCTTTGAAATGCTTCCGTGAGTTCCGAGAATTCAAGTACAATACAGTTTATTTCACTTTGTGACACTTTTCAGGTGGCTTCAGGCACTTTCAAACACTTTCAAATTCTCAGTGGTGCAACCCGCACCGATAGATCAAGCCGATTTAGTGCAATGAATCCTTCCCGTGTTGTACAACCCATATCGAAGATTCAAGCACATACTTAAATGTTGTCTTTTGAGAGCGTAAAAAATCTTGCACAAGCTGCACTTATAACACATTAGCCGCGTCAGGGTGTGTTGGCTTCTGTGAGGAGAACTAATTCACGAAACAATCGCCTGAAAAAAATTACTAGAGACCACGCTTACAACCAAAATGGCCATGACACTAGACCACGTGACAGGCTCTCGACTCTCGTGGACAAATAAATAAATAAATAAATAAATCAGACGATGCCATATTGTGGCTATACACTTCATGTAAGCCACACAAAAATGGAAGAGGAATGATTTTGTTTCATTCAAGAGGCAAACTTTCATATCATCCATAAACAGTTACTAATTTAATTATCAAATAGTCACGTCGTGTCTCAGAATAGCACGTTCTTATTAGGTTGGTACCATGTTAACAATAAACCAGTTCAAAATACACAATGATTCGATTGAGACAACCGAGAAGCGTTTTAATTTTACCGATATTATTTATATCTTACATCGGTGAATGAGTCCCCTCAAAGACTGACTAAATTTATTTCCGGTTTCCATAAGTGCCAAAGTGTCTGCAGCAATATTTGAGAAGTTTCTTTTGTCACGACATTACTGCCGGGTACTTTTCAATGTCGCTAACCCAGAAATGTTTAGGGTGAATACATTTGTGAACTTCTTGCTCTCTTTCATGGGGGGTGAGAAAATAAACAGGCGGCTGAGGAGATCCATTCGTTTCCCTCTTTAAAGCTTAGCAAACACGAAATAGTTTGAAAATAGCACACAACATTTTTTATTAAACCGAGCTAGGGATGATTCCAAACGATACGCTGTCACAAAAGCGTTCTTTGCACTAAAAAGGAAAACTGACATTACCTGAAATATAACTGCTATTGCTCATTAAGAGGGGTGTCGTATCGCACGCATGAATGCTGAACTCGAGAACAGATCGTATCATGCTGACAGTGCTAGAGCCCATGCGTCTTACATGTTGTGTTCTACCACAAGGAAAAGCACTTAACGTTCAAGTGTACTTGTGTATGAAATGTATCGTTTACCTAACACATAGTTAACACTAATGCTAATCAATCTGCGCATGCGCTTCGAGCAAATTGCTTTTGTTCTTAAGAGCGGAATAGTACCACAAGGATAACAAGAGAATAATGGAACCATATATAGTTTCCTGATGTTATGAAAAAAGTAATGTATGGTACATGTATGTTTTACATAGCAATCAAAGGTACCTACCCCACCTACTCAAAATAAGGCTAATTAATTAATTGAAATTAATTAATTAAACAAACATTAAAGTTTACACCTTATTGCCTTATAACCTTACCACATTAGTGGATTAGTGCCTTATTGCCATATTGCCATAGCGCTTTAGCGGCGTCAACCCCCAAACCATCCCAATAGTGCACTCTGCACTAATGATAAAATGAACTAAAATGATCAAAAAAATGAACTAAAATGACCTAAAATGATCGAAGATACCTTTCATACTGATGAAAAAGTGAGCTAAAGGCATCTTTCTTGATTTTTCTTCTTTTCACGAAGCGGCGAATACGAGTGGCGACTCGTGTTGTACACTTCACTGGCTCTCTTGCAGCTCTCTCATGCGGAGAGAAATTAAGAAAAACCTATGGGAACAGGATAATCACACATCGGCAGAAAAAAGATCTATTCCTTAACAATCCAGCTTCAACATGTTAAAATTTCAGCGAAATCGAACAAAACCACAAGTCATTAGAAGTTTTTTAGTTACCTCGTTCAATTGCTGGAGTAAACACGGGAAAGGTGGTTGCCCATACACACCGAACTTCAACATGAACATAAAACGAGGCGATCGACGTTTTGGTCCAAAAAATCCAGAATTATCACCAGAGAGCTAAAAATTGAATGGAAAAATCCTTTTCGAGCTTATCTTAGGTGATTTAGATGAAAAAATGGCCTCAGTAGGTTAAAAAAGAGAACGAAACAAAAAAAAAAACAGAGCAGACAACATGACAAGCTGATAATAAATTCACCCTGTGGATTTCAGCAACAAAACGAAACGAAGCTTGCTTCTTAGAAGCCAGCAAATGGTCCCAAATTACTTTTTAAGATACAGTGTATCTTAACAAATGTCCTGACTTTCAACTCCGAAAGATTTGGCCCCAATTTTGAGCAAAAAAAAAAAACAAAACTCTCCTGATGGGGAAGATGACAAAAAGAACTATCCACTGCCCAAATTTGGTAGGAATTGAATGTAACGCTGATTTCCTGTCACGCTTTTAGTCATCAATCCTCAGCTATTAGAATTTAAAGAGCGTTTCAGGAAAGATTAATTTTAACTAAAAGAACTACAAATCAGTGATAGTAGAGTGCCAGGAGTACAGTAAATCTACAGTGATCGAAAGTGTGCTACTAAGTGGAGCAAACTTCGGCGGCATCTACAACATATTGGAATAATCGTTGTGGATCGCTGGGAAGTGCCATTTTAAATAATTCTAGTTAAGTTTAAATGTCATTTTAGATCATTTTAGAAATCAGTCGTGTGTCTTAGATCATTTTAGGTCATTTTATGTCATTTTAGATCATTTTAGGTCACTTTAGGTCATTTTAGATCATTTTAGGTCATTTTAGGTCATTCCTTGTTTTAGTAACTACGACTTCACTTGACAGCTTTGTTAAATAGTTTGATATCAGTCATTCTTAGCCCTCCATTGTTGTAGTTGCTAATCATAATAATATTATGATTAGCGACTACAACACTTTACTTTCTCACCTTTACCATCCCATTTGAAAAACATAATATTTATCTCATTTATAGCGCTTTGGGCAAAGGCGACAAAATATAAACAAGTTGAGAGGCAAATATAGGCTTTTAAGTACAGCAATTTTACCTTGTAAGGTTAGACAGCGCAATTCCCAGCAGCTTAAGCTATTTCTTACTTTAGTTACCATTTTGCTATAGTTAGCTTCTATAGTAATTTCGGGGTTGGTTGAAAGCCACATTCCATATATGAAACCTTTCTCTGGGTTGAGATTTTCGTCCTTTCCAATATTAGCGCCAATCCACACAGCCTCCGTTTTCACTCACAAAATGTTCAGTATCAAAGTTCTTCAATATCTGTAGGGCAGTTGTGAAGGAGACACTTAAACCATCCAAAATAATTGTGGTGTCATATGCATACTACTGTAGCTGATTTTGATTTCTCATCCATCAATTGTTACACCCTTAATATTTTTATTAATTTTTTCCTCATTGTTTCAGCTAGTATTTCAATGCAAAGAATAAAGAGCTACGGAGAAAGGGGGCAGCCTTGTCTAACCCCTCTTTCAAGTTTAAAGAAATCACTAGACCAACTGCCGCTTAAGATGCAGCTTTCTGTATTGTGGTAAAAAAGTTTAATCCACTGATTAGCAGATGGGTCGAAATTGTATTGTTATAGGGTTTTATGTAAGAAGGACCACTCTACTGTGCCAAAAGCTTTTTCAAAGTCAAGAAAAAGTAGAAGACTAGGGATGTTTTCTGCGGCCGTACATGTATATTTTATAATACTATCAATAAGATGGATATTTTCTCCAATGAATCTACCCTTGAGAAAGCCAGTGTGATCATTGTCAATAAGATTTGGAAGGACCTGTTTCAAATGGTTAGCAATCGCCTTGGCTACTATTTTATAATCGCTATTTAGTAAAGATATCGGGCCCCAGTTTTTGACAAGGTACATGTAGGGTTTAGCATCTTTCTTTGGAATAAGTTTGATGATACCTTGTCTTAGAGTCACTGACAGCTGTCCTGTTTGGTGGGCATAGTTTAATGACTTTAGAAAAAGGTCGGCAATGTCATTCTAAAAGACAGGCAGTCCATCAGAGCCAGAAGTCTTATTACATGCCATATTCTTAAGTGCTTCAAGGCATTCTGTTTTGGTTAATAGCCCCTCACAACTATCCTGTTCTGTCTGGTTTAATTATTTCTCCATTTACATTTTAAAAAACACCTTTCAGCTTGTTCATTTTGAGAGCCATTGTTAGAGGTGTTAAGATTTTTATAAGTCAAAGTACATTGTATCACACTCACTTAAAATTTCTTTGTCTGTAGTGACAAAATTTTCCTTTTCCAGTTTTAATTGGCTCATTGCCCCTTGATTGTAATGTCGTTTCTCTACGTTGAGAAAGTATTTTGTATTTTTTTCATCAGCCTTCATTATGCCACCAGCATCTGGCCCTCAAAATTGAACCTTTCATTTGGTATTCAATTATTTTCTCCAGTCGTTGCTTTCAAAGTTTTAAAATGGTACCGTATGCTTTTACATTTGCATGAGTACAGTACTTAATACATCGACTTCTTGTAAGTGCAATATAAAACTGAACTGTAATACAAAAGTGAAAGTACAGATAAACAATTTTTTTTGTGCATGTTTTGTAGCAAAATATAGCTACAAAATATTGGTAGACATTTGACAAAATCTGCTTGAAGCAAAAGTTTGAAACTCTTTTGTCTCAAGTCATGGAAACATGCAATGGCAATTTTTACTGTTTATTCTGTACACTCTAATACCAGTGAAGTTTACAAATTGAATACATTTTCAATTTTTTTTTAGAGAAAACATCTATGTTGTTTCGACCCCCCAAAATGTATGTTCCTGCATTTCCAACTCAAGATCGTTTTTGCTTTCTTAATGAAAGAGAGCTGCAGATGAATAAACGGAATTAACATTATTATTATTGCCATGAAGTGACTTCCATTGATATGTTTCCTTTTATATACATGTATTATCACAACAAAGTCAGCGCGGTCTTGTTTCATTTCTACTTCGATTCCCTGCAATTTGCAGTTTTGTTTGTCTAAAATTCTCAACACTTGCCCTGTTGAAGGCTTTTATTGTTAAGACTTCTCTCAGTCTTTCCTCGAAAATGCATTTGGTGCAGTCAAGACCATAATGAGTAACATTTAACACGGAAGACTGCCAAAGCATTCACCATGCGGATGCCGCTACAGTTACAGTTACTGTGGTCAATTCAGCCCTGGCATATTGTTTTATCGCCGCTTTCAGAACTGCAACAACATGTAATATTTGTCAACTCTTATTCCCAAAATTATTGTAACCTGTTTCTCTTGGAGACTTCTTGGCAGTTGAAAGGAAAGACAACATTGTTTGCTGCCTCTGCTTCATGTTGCAACTTTCACTTGAGAACAAATCTGCCCTGTGCTGATACACGCACGTTCAAATGACAGTCCATGTACACGAGCAGACTTTCCTGCTAAAAATAGCTCAAAAGGTGCATGTAATAACCACACTGTTTATAAATCATTTTCATCAGTTGGCGTTTATTTAATTAAAGTACCCGGAACAAATGCTTGAAGTAGCCCGAGACTTGCGCCGGGCGCCAGCTAAATTTGAAAACCCTGTAAAGGCTCTTGTCTGGATAGCAGAACAAAGTATGACAGTGTGGTAAATTTAACTTGTGACATTGTATTTAGCATGTTTTACTTGCCTGTTCTGCTATAAGGGCATATCCAAGATCATGATTAATAAACTCAAATGTTTCTCCTAAGAGTGGATTGAAAGGTTTCCAGAACCTACAACAAGAATGAAACAGTGTTTTCACTTGTGTTGAAACACTCATATAAGAGGAATTATCGCTGTTCTTACCTTCCAAGCACAGTTGAATAAGTTGAACAAGCAAATGCTGCCACATGAGCAAGCTGGACCAGAGAATTTTTACAAACTGTGGGATAATATAAAATTAAGAATACAGCTTATTGCTGAAACATTTACTACAGTTTAAGTTACTAACAGCTTTCATTGTAAATTAAACATAGGCACGCAAGGCATGCAAGAGTTATTTTTTTGTGAACTGAAAGGTTTCAGAGATAGCAGAATTAAATCGATGACATGTAAAATGTTTTACTAAACAAACTACAGTAACCTGACACGTCTCCAAATTACTATAGATATCACCTTATTTTCTAACAGGCAATTAGATTCGTTCTTTGATACAACCCACACTGTGATTGGTGTGACATGCGCACATGCATAACTCCCCATCACTCACCAATCTCATAGCCCTTTCAACCCCAAGAGGAATTTTTGCTAAAAAATACTCAAGCCGTTAAGAGAACTTTTCGCATTTTATATGAGTCGTAAGTCTACCCTTTTCACAAAACAGCACTACTTCACCGAAAATAGAAAGAAAAAGAAAAAACTTTCTGATACGTCGAAAGTCTGATTTTGCACTTTAACTTGACACCACGCAGTCTTCAAAAAATATCGAACTGAAATGAATGTCATCAAATAAAGCTATAAACTGCTACTGCAGCTTCTTTTTTGTTTAATATCCTGGAAACAATAGCCGACAATTTGTAAGCTCCAATTGAATTTATTCCCATATCAAAAATAGAAGTGTCAAGTTATCACTTATAACTAAAAATAGCAAACATCTCGTGCGAACGATCTTCTCCGACACGAAAAACAAAAGTGTCAAGTTACCATTTGTAACTAAAATAGAAGCATTTCATGGGAACAGGTGCTGACGATTTGTTAGCTCTAATTGAATTTACTCCCATGTGAAAAACAAAGTGTCAAATTACCATTTGTAACTAAAAAATTAAAATATCTCTCTATATTTGCATGCAACAAGAACAAAACAATCATTACCTGTGCCTATTGTAAACATTCGAACTCTTTCAAATCAAAATAGTCTCGTCTCCCCTAAACATTTCCTTAGAACTAGAAGCAATGATGCCTGACATCTAATTGAATTTACTCCGTGTGAAAAACAAAAATATCAAGTTACCTCTGTATCTAAAAATAACAACATCTCGTTCATTTGCATACAACTAGCTCACGCACTGTTTCAAACCTCAAGGCTCATCTCGTCCAACTAAAATCCTCAACCTAACCCACAGAAAATGCCCAAGTAAACCCATTATATGAATACCTCCTCGTCTTTTATAGAAGAATAAATATGGCCATTCTGAACTGTATCAGGATCAAATCTTCATATATCATTTACCTTTAAAACAAGAAATTTGATTGGCTGTTTATAGCAGATCCGATCTGATTGGTGTGACATACATACATCTCTCACTCACTGACTGACTCACTGATCCATTGACCCATCCACAACATACTTGACGCGCCGACTAAGAGGTAATTTTTTTTACAAAAAAATAACTCAAAAATATGTATGTGCCACCTTATCAACAATGTTACTTACATGATGCTCTGTTTAGAATATCAGCATACTCTAAATCCTCTGCCAGTCGCTATAAAAATAACAAAAATTAGATCAACTCAACAAATAGATACTACATTGCCGAACCTCTGTTCAGTATTGATCACAAATGCTGTCACAATGTGGCAAGAAACAAAAAAAGTGCATAAGGTTATACCAGAGTGTGCCACTGTTGTCCTTATCAGACTGTTATTTTTGATGTCTTACGTTATCTATTTATGTACAGATACATGGCAACATTTAATCTACCTGATTTACATAATAAAGAAACCAGTCAGTGTAAAACACAGACTGCAAATATAATGTAGACTGAGGGTAAAATGTAGACTGCAAACATGGTGTTGAATGCTGCAGAAAACAGACTTTTCATTTCTTTTTATTATATTTTGTGTTACTTAGTGCTAAATGTAAACAGGGCTATTCATGCTAATCATAGTGAGACTCTCCACTCCAGTTAGCCTAAATATTCAGGCTAACCTGATTATCACTAAAGTTAGCATCAATAAAACTTCGGTTAGCCTGCTTATGGTTAGCTCTCAATGATGGAAATGGTAACATGATTCAGCTAAAAAGACTAGTCTGTGCCAGTGGGCATTGTTAGCGGCACATTTGCCATCGCCATCTTGTTGAGATTGTGTTGTAGTTCTAATGTCTGTCATTAAACAGTTCAGAGTTCGCTATTCTTGGGATGTCTTGCCTCATTACTGGCTTGGTAGCAGTGGTATCTTATCTCTGTCTTGAATGCGGCAACAAAGCCAGCTTAGTGACAGATTTCTTCAACCATTTCCATGCAGAGCTGTTTTCTTGAGGTTATTAATCAACCTACATACACATTTCTAGGCTACCATGCAAGAAAGAGCACCTAAACAGTGGTTCCTTACCAAACATGAAACAATAACGTTGCTAAAAGCCTGGAGGCAAAATCTACAATACACTCTTCCACTTGATCGCCACTTTGCCAGCTTCCTTGCTGATGGTGTGACATGGCTGAAGAAATCCCCTGGCACTCCCTTATACTGCCAATTATGTACCTCAAGCTTCTCACAGGACAGCACAACAAAAGTTCACTCATCTTAACTTAATGTTAAGTTAAATCTCAAATTACTGCCCATTAATTTCTTGCAACATCATCATCAAGAGCTTGACCCTCATGAGTTCCATCTAGCAAGAGATTCGACTTCACTACAGATTTCAGTCGACTGGTGCACACTTCCTTGATATCAACAACATCAAACTTGCTCCCGATGAGCACCCTGAGGACTTGTATCAATGCCTCATGTCCTTCATCAAACACAATCTGTTGTTAGCAAATGGCAGTATCTCACACCATGGTGAGGTCCCTGGTTCCAATGAGGAAATGTCTGCAATCCTAGAAAATCTGGTTGTACTAACTTGGCCAAGATTAGTCCACTCTGACCTTTCCAGTCTGATAAAGCAATACTACGGCACTGAGCTCAAGTCTCTTGCATCTCTCAAATATGACCGCACCGCCACCCCTTTTGGCAGAAAACTTAAGGTGAGTTCCTTTTGTGTTTCGAGCCAAAGTGAAGGCCAAGATTGATGAACTGCGAGAAAGGCAGTCACTTTTAGGCTTGGCACTATGCAACCAGAGGGCCTGAATAATGTTTTCCATTTCATATAAACAGTACGTGCGTCTAGTTTTCTGTGCGCTTTCTATTTTTAAATGAATACTCTCGTGAATTTAACGGTTTTCACACTGAAGAAGGGCTATGCCCGAAACATTTGCGATATTTCACATTTCGACACTTTTGCATATTTCTATGCAATCAGTAATTTTTATTTTCTTGTGGGATTTAGCTTGAGATTTATTCCTGATTTTGTGACAATGCAAGGCAGAACCTTTATGAGTACTATGTCAAAAGGATGAGAAGTTTCTATGGGGAAGGCACAAGAGGCTTTCAACATGCTGAAAGAAGACATGGCTGGAGCATCTATGCTGGCTTATTTTGACCAAGGAGTGTTGGTCAGCGGTTGTCCTGTATGATTGTTGAGAGCACGTTGTTGTAGTCCGCCATGTTGGATCGCGTAAGGAATAAAGTAGAGTTCTCCTGCTAGTCCTGGCCTCTAGACTTGGTGTCAGAAGTGGGATCACAGAATGGCGAACCTCAAAAGACCGGAGCTCAAACTTGCGGGTAATGTGAGTGAAAATTTCAAGAATTTTGAGCTTCGTTTTAACGATTATTGCATCCAGGCGAACTATCGTAACCTTGCCAAGGATCCTGTCACCGAACGAGCAGATCACTACAAAAGTCCACTGCTAGAAATTTCCGCTCTACGATCTTCACTTCCAGATGAAGCATTGTCGGTACTTAGGTACACAATAGAACCTCAAATCCCCACCATCGACAAGAACAAACCATGGGTTTGGATGGAAAAACTACGCGCTCACTACACAGGCTCCACAGGGACCTCACTTCTCACCGACCGTTTCAAGTTCTGGATGTCATCTCAAGCCTCACATGAGTCCATACAAGAGTGGGAAGTCAAAGTAAGACAAGCAAGCAGCCTTTGTGCTTACGGTGAGCTAACTGATGAACTCACTAGAGACAAATTTATCTTTGGTCTCAATGAGGATCACACGAGAACTGAGCTCCTCAAAACACACGTAAAACCTGACAACACAAAGAAAACCCTGCAAGATGTGGTGGCGGAAGCGAGAGCCATAGAGTCTGCAAAGCAAACAAACAAATTAATCGTCGATTCGTCAAAAGGAACAGATGAAGAAGTCCACTGGACAGGCCTCAGACACAGCCAGATGAAACTCCGCAGGGAACCTGGAACGTGCTTCTGGTGCGGTGACCGGCGAGGTGCCCACCCCTGGAGAGTATGTCCTGCTAAAGGAAAGACCTGTTCATCTTGCGGTGGAAACGATCATTTTGCCCGCGTTTGTCTGGAAGATCCTAAGGTTACAGTACCACATTCCACATCCAAAGCTTCCAACACTAGATATGGTAGGAAGACCTCGAATGGACAGCGACGTGACTCACGACAGAGTGGCCAACGCCACGAACCCCGTGCAAATACATCTACCCAGTCACGAGACCTTCACTACACCGACATGTATGTCACAGAGGAGCAGCAATATGACACATCCCATGATCATGATTGTGGCTTCACATACTCCTTGGAAGCACAAGTACACAGCATCGCGGCTTCTAGCCAGGCAAAGCGATACTTTACGACCCTATCACTTTCCACATCAGGCTCAACATTCACTCAAGTCAAGTTTCAAATAGACACGGCAGCAACATGCAACACCATGTCCCTCAGTACTCTGCGCTCACTTCTGCCAGATGCCGAACTCAAACGATCGCCCTACCGTCTATATCCCTATGGAAACTCCAAACCATTGGAGCCTGAAGGTCAGGTCGATCTAGTGTGCGAAAGAGAGAACAAGTATGAAACACTCACCTTTCAAGTCCTACCAGATTCCTCTATCGGATGCAAACCAGCATTGCTGTCGGGGAGCGACAGCGAAAGACTAGGACTAATCAAAGTTCATGCGGATGAAATCCATTCCCTATCCTCTGAGGTAGAAAACAACAATGCTGAACAAGAATGTCTCCCGGGGTTCCAGTCCTCCCCTCCATGGGATGTTGCAGCACCGCACATAGAACAAATTCCAGAACCGAAGATGCCTATGGCTTGCAACCATCTTCGACAACTCCATGAAGCCACAGCCAACCCGTGTAATCCTTCACCTTCGCCCTCTAAGCCAATCCAACTTCTCTCAAAGCGACAGCTTCCACCTCCTGGCCGGTTACATAAAGAAGACATTCTAGACCAGTACGCCAACACCTTTGAAGGCCTTGGCCAGCTTGGCCCACCTGTTCATTTTCAAGTAGATGAGAGAGTACCACCTGTGCAGATGCCAGTTCACAGAATACCAGTAGCAAAGCGAGAGCGCGAAAAACAAGCCTTGGATCGTTACGTTGAACAAGGGGTTATTGCCAAGGTAAACGAACCAACCCCCTGGTGCTCCAATGAACTAATCCGAGAAACACCGAAGAAGTTCAGAGTGTGTATAGACCCAAGTCAAACAGTAAACAAGGCCATCCACCGCCCGAAACACCAGATGCCTACCCTAAACTGAACATCTCCATAAACTAAGTGCAGCAAAATGCTTCTCGCTAGCTGATGTCAAAGATGGCTTTCTCCACATTCCACTCGATGAGGAGTCGTCATGGATGACCACAATGCATACATCGTACGGCAGGTACAGATGGCTTCGTCTGCCCTTTGGTATTACCAGTGCACCTGAAGAGTTTCAGATGAGGCTGACAACTGCCCTAGAAGGCCTAGAAGGCATCATATGCATCGCCGATGACATCCTAGTATATGGCGAAGGAAACGACTATGAAGAAGCTCAAAAAGACCACGACAGAAGATTCATTGCTCTGATGGAACGCTGTCACCAAAAGAACATCAAGCTCAATGCGGCAAAACTTCAGTTCAAGCTCAGGGAACTCAAATTCATGGGCACCATTATTTCAGATCACGGAATGAAACCTGATCCTGACAAGGTAGCAGCAATAACACAGATGCCGCCTCCAGAGAACAAGCCTGCGCTCCTACGCTTCATCGGCATGGTCAACTATCTGTCACCCTTCTGTGCCAACCTGAGCTCTGTGATACAACCCTTGCGAATGCTCACACAAGAGGCCGTGCCTTTCATCTGGTCCGAAGTTCAGGAGAGCGCATTCAGTAAAGCAAAGCAGCTGATCTCCTCAGCCCCAGTCTTAGCCTACTATGATCTCCACAAGCCAGTTGTACTTCAGACAGATGCCAGTGATTACGCCCTTGGCGGTGCTCTTTTACAACCCAACGACAATGGCAAGCTTCAACCTGTTGCCTTCACATCCTCCAGCATGAGTCCCACAGAACAGCGTTACTCTCAAATAGAGAAGGAGTGCCTGGCGATATGCCATTGTTTTCAGAAGTTTGACCAGTGGCTATATGGCAAGTCTGACATTGTAGTTCACACAGATCATCAGCCTCTTGAAACCATCATGAAGAAGCCATTGAACAAGGCCCCAGCCCGTCTGCAAAGGATGCTGATGAAATTGCAGCGATATCGATTCACCCTAACCTACAAGAGAGGAACGACACTTCACCTAGCAGACACTCTCTCTCGGGCAGCCCTTCCACATGCTACATCAGCAAGAGTAACACACTTCGATGTCTTCCGAATGGAGATGGAGCACGAGCAGAACAGCAGAAACCCAAGACTGCAAGAAACTACCGAGAACCACCTCCGTCAGGAGACAAGCAAAGACGTCACACTTGCAACACTATACAAAGTCATTGTTCATGGATGGCCCGAGGACAGATCAGTCATTCGGAATCCCTGCGTCCCTACTGGAACTTTAGGGACGAACTATCAGTGCAGAATGGCATAATATACAAAGGCATGCAAGTCATGGTACCTCAGTCTATGCACAAGGAAATGCTAAGAAAAATCCACGCCAACCATTTTGGCGCAGAGTCAAACATACGTATGGCCCGTGAAGTGCTGTTTTGGCCAGGGATGAGGAAGTCCATCCAAGATATGTGTGATGCTTGTGGAACCTGTGCCCAATATGGTAAGACCGCACCAAAAGAACCAATGAGATCTCTACCGGTACCCTCAAGGCCCTGGCAGATAGTCAGTCAAGATATCTGCGAGCTCCACAACCAAAGCTACCTAGTAACTGTGTGTCATTTCTCCGACTGGATTGAGGTCGACAAGCTGGGAGATACCCTATCATCCACGGTCATCGAGAAGACAAAAGCCCACTTTGCACGATATGGTGTTCCAGCCATCTGCCACACTGATAATGGTCCACAGTTCATAAGCGAGCAGTACAGGAGGTTTTCTGTGGAATATGGTTTCAAGCACACCACTTCATCCCCTTACCACCCTAAAGGCAATGGAAGAGCGGAAGCTGCTGTTAAAGTTGCAGAAACCATGTTGAAGAAAGCTGATGACTTCCACAGTGCCCTACTTCTTTACAGAAACACCCCACCTCAAGGGCACACATACTCCCCAGCTCAGCGTATGTTCCTACGGCACACTAAAACCATACTGCCTACCACTGATCATCACTTGGCACCTGTTATGATTAACTTCAGCGTCGTGGAAAAAGACATCCTTAAAAAAAGGCATGATAGCAAAGCATACTACGATAAGTTGGCGGGTGCTGAACACAACCCAGTCAAAGTTGGCAGTTTCGCATACGCCAAACCACCACCCCGTCATCGGGGCAAACCCTGGATCTATGGGGAAGTGATAAAGAACGACCACGGAAGGTCCTACACGATTCGTACCTCTCATGGCACCACGATCCGAAGGAACAGGGTCCAACTGAAACCTGCAGCAGCACCACCGCCCTTAATCCACCCTCAGACAGCAGTCACGTCAACCCCAATGGATACGACAGTTTACCCAACCCCTGCGCCAAATTCCTCTAAACAACCCGATGTCCATCCGCAGAGCGAACAGCAGACCCAAGAGCAGCCAAACACGACAGCAGAACCAATACCAGAAGCTCCCCTGAGAGAAACAGAACCCTTGGACGCTTCCTGCAGGCCGTTGAAGCAGACACGATCTGGGAGAATAATCAAACCCCCCGAAAGACTGAAAGACTATGTCACAGACTAGGCATTTCATTTAAGACACTGACTGTGAACACTCTGTAGAGTTTTGTTTGAGTGTAAAGTTCTTTTGAAGAATTGTTAGCTGCCTTAAGATTACCCAACTCTTTTTTGGGTTTGTTTTTTTTTTTGTATTATTATTATTACTTTTTTTCTTCAAAGGGGGGAGATGTTGGTCAGCGGTTGTCCTGTATGATTGTTGAGAGCACGTTGTTGTAGTCCGCCATGTTGGATCGCGTAAGGAATAAAGTAGAGTTCTCCTGCTAGTCCTGGCCTCTAGACTGGAGCACCTACCGAAGTCATAGCAGACGCTTGCCCAGTGGGACTTGGGGTGGTATTGGTTCAGAAGGTAGACAGGGAACACCCTGCAGTATGTTACGCCAGTAGAAGTCTTAGTGACACTGAACATCGATACAGTCAAACTGAAAAGGAAGCACTTGCGCTTGTTTGGTCCTGTGAAAGATTTGATTTGTACCTTATAGTCTACCTGAGTTTGAACTAGTGACTGACCATCAAGCTCCGAAAACCATCTATGGCCCAACCTCCAAGCCACCCGCACAAATAGAACGCTGGGTGTTGCGATTGCAACCATTCAAGTACAAAGTTCGCTATGTGACCTCCAGGGAGAACATTGCAGATACTCTGTCCTACCTAACTAAAATTCCAGCCTCAAAAGGATATGTCCAGGATGAAGAGTATGTGCGTGAAGTGACTCTACAAGCAGTACCAGTGGTCCTCTGGATTGAAGAGATTGAAGAAGTCTCATTTCAAGATGAAGAATTGGAGGCGGATAGTGAGGCATTGGAAACAGGGCACTCGGGCAAGGCCCCAAAAGCCTATGAACTAGTACGCCATGAGTTAGCTTGTATCAGCAAGGTCGCGCTACGCAGAACACAAATTGTGTTTCCTAGACAACCGAGAAGAAGAGTGTTAGATTTACCAGTAGCCCATGAGGGGCATCAGGGCATAGTGAAGACCAAGGAACATTTAAGGTAGTACGAACGGGTCAGATGGGTCCAAAATTGGCCCGTATTTTAAGGTTTAATGAACTTTTTGTGAATTCCTGATAACACTTCTTTAGGGTTATTTTTACCGCGGAATACGAATTTGAAGTCAAAAAATTCAATTTCCTGCCAAAAAGGTGTGAAAATTAACACCCAAAAATGTCACTCAAAATCAGTAAATTATAAGTATCTCCCTAGTTTTTCTTTTAAAACCTTTCTGCTTCACAATATTTAAAAATTACAAATAAAAGATTCTTGTCCGACTTAGCCACCGCCCAAATCTCAATCATACGAGAGATAAGTAAACCCCTCTAGACCAGTCAGGTAACATACTGTAATATCGATCGGAAGCAACAATTCATGGCGGCTAAGTCAGGGAACATAGCCCCATTTATGTTTGTTAACTCTGCCAAATTTCAGTTGCTTTCAATCAAAGCTCTCAGAAATCACTTTACTTTCGATTCCCGTATGCTAAAAATCCGTCCAATTTTTCCTCTTTTGATCAGCTCGTTCGGTCAAATCTAGTCCGCCATGTTTACTTGCTCTCTCAGATGTTGCATTGCTTTATGGGACACTAATTTCGTGAAAGATTCGTGGAAAAATGACGAATTTTAAGCGTGTTTCGCGTCGCTGAGTCAAAACAATGCAAGGCTCCCTGGCAACGACAATAACAATGACACTGCAAAGCATAATGTCAGCGGCCACAATGCGCACCTCTTAGTGCGCATTATACTCGCGTGTCTCGTGTACTCCACGCTGAGAATACCCAAAAGCGCATGCGAACAGACTCCGCTGTGCAATTGTATGCAGCTGCAAATCTAATATGGCAGTCGGATATGCCACCCTTGACAACGGCATTCAACCAGTTATTACTCCAAAACCAGAGCACAGATAAGCTCCAAAATTTGGGATTGTTCATAGATATGTCTGAAGATTAATTGAATTGAAAATGAAGGTAAGTTGTTTTTTAACCCCTGACCCGTTCGTACTACCTTAAGGTGAAAGGTATGGTGGCCAGGAATCAATGAAGAAGCAGAGAAGAAGTGCAGAGAATGTTTTGGCTGTCAGATGGTATCAAAGCATGTCACGCCTCTGCCCATTAAGCCCACAAGATTACCTGAGAGAGCTTGGCAAGAAATTGCAGTTGATTTGCTTGGGCCCTTATCTACTGGAGAGCACATACTTGTGGTGGTCGATTATTTCTAATCTCGAATCATCTCTGTGGGAGATGCTGTCTTGCTTGAGAGAAAGAGAGAGAACAAGTTGTCTCTCTCATATGAATGTCAACCTTACGAAGTGACCACGTGTTATGGGGACCAAGTCATGAAGTCACCACAAGGAGTCCAGTACAAGAGGAATTTGCAGCATATCAAACATGTCTGACGGAACCTATAACGGATGCAGAATGCAGCACAGAGTCACAAGGCGACACTCCGGAACCAGCTCCCAGTCCTGGATTTACTGACCAGTCCACTCAAGAGACTATACCTATAGGAGTGGCAGGTGCAGGTACTCTGTGTTGCTCAGGAAGAGTTAGCCAATCTCCAAAGGCCTTGGCTGATTATGTATTTTACTGGACATTTCAGAATTTGCTTCCACAAAGGAACTTGTTTGAGGTCATGAACACTGTTTACATAAACATTGTTTAGACTGAACATTTATGAACAGGTTCACATTAGGGATCTAGGTTAAGTTTATGTTCACACAGTTTAGTGTCCAGTTTTGTAGATTTCTAGGACTTAGGCTGTTCAGTTTTCATTTCTGTGGAGAAAAAGAGAGATTATGGTGTACTGGAAACTAGCCTACATTCGAGGAACCGCAGGTGGACGTAGTTGTTGATTAAAACATGGCTGTTGTGCTGTGACTGCTGACTTTATGTCATCTTATTTCGATTACAAACACTACACTATCGCTTCTTACACTCAGCTTGTGAAAATAGGAGAGGAGTTGTACATGTATTGCTTTTCAAGAGTCCACTGAAAGTTAAGCAAACATTCATGGATTATTTGGACACTATCACTTCTTTTGAGGCTATGGAAGTTGAGAAAGTTAATTGCCACATTGTTTCCATCCTTATTGTCTATTGTCCTCCACCGTTAACTGCAAATTATCTTTCTACCAGCCTTTTCATGAATGAATTTTCCTCTCTTTTGGAATCGTGCATTATTAAAACTGGCTCACTCCTGATCGCCGGTGACTTTAATTTTCATGTTGATGATACATCTGATGCTGTTGCTGCAAATTTTCTGGGTTTGTTGGAATCCTTTGATCTGCGACAACATGTTCATAGCTATACCTACTGAGCTGGACACACCTTGGACAGGTTGTATCTTGCAGTACTGAAAGCATTATTTTCAAATACCACTTCAGTTGATGATTCCTCTAATAATGGATCATTACACTGTCTGTGCTGACCTTAAATTTGTTAAGCTAAGCTGAGAAAGGAAATGTATCCGAGCTCGAATGCTTAAGGCCATCGACATTGAGAAATTTAAACAAGAAAATGGACTGTCTCCTCTTTTATCTGGTTCTTCTAGTGACTTAATTGGGTACCTCTGCTTGTATAACTCAGAACTATCTAGTATACTTGAAAAGCATGTACTACTTAAATTGCACATGCATGGTTACCATTCGCCTTGCTGCTCCATGGTTCAGTGAAGATATCAAACTGGAAAGAAGAATTCGTTGTAGACTTGAAAGGAGATGGCGAAGGAGTGGATTACCTGGAGATGGCATCCGTTTCATTGAGCAAAACTGTATTGTTAATCAGCTGCTATTCTCTGCCTGCTCTCAGTATTACAGCAAGCTTATTGATGAAAACTGTTTAAGTCAGAGGAAATCATTTGGCATTGTCAGCAAGTTGTTGCTTCGTAATCCTGCACCGTTATATCCTTCCTGCTGTTCTATGGTGGATCTGCCAAATAATTTCATTGACTTCTTTGCCCACAAAATCACCACTATTCGTCATGAGCTAAAACAAATCCTAAGCAGAGTATTCATTCATTTGAAGAAGATTCAGTCGCAACAACAGAAGTCCATCGTTTCAGCTATCCTCTACATTCAACTCTACTTAAGATTTTGCATTCCTTAGCATCAAAGTCTTCTGAACTTGATCCTGTTCCATCTTCTATACCGCTTGATTGTCTTGGTCTACTGTGCCCCTTGATCTGGAAAATTTTGAATTTGTCTTTAGAAACCTCCATCATGCTTACTGAACTTAAACAAGCTGTAATTATCCTTTGATAATTTGGTTTTATCAACTAAGTTGATAACGTGAATTTGCCACCATAAAGAGATTCAAAAGCTGACGTTTTGAACGTTAGCCCTTCATCGGAGCAAAATGAGGAATTGTGGGTTGTGTGTGGTTTATATACAGAGATATAGAGCTACACTATTGGTTGGTGCCTGGCAACGTGAACAACAGAATAAATTAGTTGAATGAAAAGCGTTCGTTGATACCGTGAAGATTAAGAGTGCTGATTTGAAAAATAAATTTTTGTTCTAGAGTTTTGGGGCTTTCTGTGCTTCCTTGATGTAGGGAGAGGCCGCAGACTGCCATATGTTGTGTGGAAAGATTCGGCAGATTCAAGTGTCCAGCGACCAGCTTAGATGCATTTTTATCGTCTTTCTCTACATCGCGAAGATGTTCTCGGAATCGGTCGCCTAGTCGTCTACCTGTTGAGCCGATATATAACTTTTTGCAAAGAGTGCAAGTTAGACAGTAGATGCCATTTGGGTGAGGTACAGGTGAAATGATTAGTGATTTTAATGCATCGCTTGGGTTCTGACAATTTCTCAACGTTGCAAATGAAAGGACATGTTTTGCATCGTGTGCGTGCACTTTTAAAAGTACCTGCTTGTTCACTTGTTTGGAATGCACTTCTGACTAAAAAGTTACCTATGTTTTTGTCGTAGCGTTTGAATGAAATTAATGGCGGCTGCGAAAAGATTCTACTAGTATCGGGATCATTTTGAAGTAATTTAAAATTTTTTAGAACTTCACGTATTTACTTTTTACCTAAAATCCACAAACCTAACTACCCAGGCCGACCTACATGTATTGTCTCTGCGTGTAGTTGCCCTACTGAACTCATTTCTAGCTATTTAGACAAAATTATGGCACCTATCGTCAGATCTTCACTGTCATATGTTAAAGACAGTCAACAAGCACTCCAAATTTTTCACGATTTCAATTTCCTGGGCGAAGACAGACTTATTTTCACAATGGATATTACATCTCTTTACACTGTCATCTCTAATGGCATAGGTCTTCTAGCCCTCAAACATTTTTTTGAATTACGTGCTGTTAAGGAACCAAGCTCGGAAACATTGCTCCGCCTGGCTGAACAAGTTTTAACACTAAACTGTTTTTCATTCGCTGACAGTTATTATAAACAAATCAATGGTGTGGCCATGGGTACCAAATGGGACCCAGCTACGCCAACCTTTTTGTAGAGTACATTGAACACCAATTTTTCAATCAATACAATGGCCACAAACCTGACCTCTACCGTCGCTACATTGACGACTGTGTCAGCGCCACTTCCTCCACCAGAGAGGAACTCAATCAATTTATAACTGCTGTTAATTTGTTTCATCCGGCTCTTAAATATACCTGGGAAATTTCCGATACTTCTTTAGCATTTGTAGATAGTAAAGTTTCTGTCGAAGACAACGGTTTATGCACCAGTGTGCACTACAAACCACAGATTCTCATAGTGTGTTCACATGTCAAGAATTCCATTCCTTATTCTCAGTTTCTTAGACTTTGTCCCCTTTGTAGTGAGGACTCTGATTTTTCCTTAAAATCAGAGGATATGTGCAAGTTTTTCGACAAACGTGGCTATCCTGCTTCTCTTGTTCAAGCAGGCCATCATCACGCCCAACAAATTGATCGGCAATCTGCACTACAAACATCTCAAAAGGAGATAATAATAGCATTCCATTCACTCTCACATTTCACCCTCACAACCACGCAGTAAAATCCACAATTTTAAAAAACTTTAAATTACTTCAAAATGATCCTGATACTGGTAGAATCTTTTAGCAGCCACCATTAATTTCATTCAAACGTGACGACAAAAACATAGGTAACTTTTTAGTCAGAAGTGCATTTCAAACAAGTGAACAAGCTTGTACTTTTAAATGTACATGCACACAATGCCAAACATGTCCTTTCATTTGCAACGTTGAGAAATTGTCGGGACCCAAGCAATCCATTAAAATCACTAATCATTTCACCTGTACCTCACCCAATGTCATCTACTGTATAACTTGCACTCTTTGCAAAAAGTTATATATCGGCTCAACAGGTAGATGACTAGGCGACCGATTCCAAGAACATCTTCGCGACGTAGAGAAAGATGACAAAAACGCATCTAAGCTGGTCGCTAGACATGTTAATCTGCCAAATCATTCCATGCAACATATGGCAGTCTGCGGCCTCTCCCTACATCAAGGAAGCACAGAAAGCCCCAAAACTCTAGAACAAAAATTTATTTTTTGAATCCGCACTCTTAATCCTCACGGTATCAATGAATGCTTTTCATTCAACTAATTTATTCTGTTGTTCACGTTGCCAGGCACCAAACAATAGTGTAGCTCCATATCTCTATATAAATCACACACAACCCTCAATTCCTTGATTTGCTCCAACGAAGGGCTAATGCTTGAAGCATCAGCTTTCAAATCTCTTTACGATGGCCAATTCACATTATCAACTCAGTTGATAAAACCAAATTATCTTGTAATACTCCCACTGACGCAGCACCACAGTTTCTTTAGAAACTTACCCCCTTTACTTGTTTGTATTCAACCTTTGTTGAAGAAACCGGTCTTGATCATCAACATTAGAAAAATTTTTGGCCAATTTCCAACCTTACTTTGTTATCTAAAGTTATTGAAAAATTAGTGGCTTTGCAACTTGTTGATTACATTGAGAGAAATGGCCTACATGAAGTGTTTCAATTTTTTTTAAGGTTACAGTGAATAATAAACTAAAATCTTACAAAAGTTTACAGTGAATAATAATAATAATAAAAGTAAGTAAGAAGTGGCGAGGGGACCTCAGGAAACCGCCGGGCTTATACTGAGAGGTCCCCTCAGAGATGTGTTAGGACTGTTAAACCAGTAAGGACATTGTATTGAGACTTTAACATACGGTGGCAAGACTATTAAGACATAAAAGAGTTGGAAGTTTTATATGATTAACTGAGGAAATCAAGAAGCTTTCTTTTGAAGGTGGTTAGACTTGGGGAAGACGTAATTGATAATGGCAAAGCATTCCATATTTTTGGCCCTCGAAAAAGTATAGTGAATCACTTGATATTAGTTCGGCAGGTATGAGGTTGAAAGCTGCATTTCTATGGGACGTATATGTATGAGGTCGAAATCTGCATATCGTACTAATCATAGCACGGAGACAGCTGTCATCAGGGTCTACAATGACATTGCTCTTTCCATTGACAGTTGGAAATCTGTTGTGTTGGTTCAATTGGATCTTTTGGCTGCTTTTGACACTGTCGATCATTTTTTCCTTCTCTCAAGGCTATCAGTCTGTTTTGGCATCTGTGACCATGCACTGAATTGACTTCGTTGTTATTTATCTGATCACACACAATTTTTCAGAGTCCGAGATGTTTTCTCTCATGTGAATGACTTACCTTATAGAGTTCTTTAAGGTTCTGTGCTGGGTCCTTTGCTATAATTATTCATTGTATACATCCCCATTGGGTGACATTGCAAGATCTTATGGCCTGTGTTATCATTTTTTTGCAGATGATACACAGTTATTTTTGTCCTTTGAAACTTCATCTGCTGAGGATTTGTCAATTTGTAAATCTACTATTGAAGAATGCATTAGAGAGATTGAATTGTGGATGCTAGCAAACAAACTGAAACTGAACAGTAACAAGACAGAAATTCTAGCATTTGTGCCCTCCTATTGCCCACATCCTGCTTTGAACAATCTTGTCATTGTTTCTGAAACTGTTGACTGTTCAACTACTGCTAAGAATACTGGGGTTATTTTCAACAATTCTCTGTCAATGCTCACACATGTTACAGCTGTATGCAAGTCTCCCTTTTTTCATCTTTGAAATATTTCCAAGATGCACAAGTTTCTTTCTTATGGTACATGCAAAATTCTAATTCATGCCTTCATCATGTCAAGGATTGACTATTGTAATTCGCTGCTCTATGGTCATCTAAAATGTATTTTACAACGTCTGCAGACTGTCCTTAATGGTGCTGCAGGGCTCATTCATCTCAGCAGTAGATGTAAAGATGTCACTCCTTTGCTTATTCAGCTTCACTGGCTCCCTATTGAACAGAGGATCACTTTTAAAATTGCTGTCATTAGATTCAAGGCTCTTCATGGTTCTACATCACTGAGCTCATAAAACCTTAAACACCTGGTAGATCTTTACAATTATCACACAAATTGTTGCTTTTTAGCTCATTCATGCGCGCGCAGCGCGAGCAATGAATGAGTATCGTGAGGGACCAAATGTCGATAGAAGTTGTGGTCCGTAGACAGAAATCTGTGGACGGAAGTCTGTGGACAGAAATCTGTGGATGGAAATCTGTGGATGGAAGTGAAAGTATCCTCACCACCCCACCCTGCTTCGGCTTAACAGAAGTCTAAATAAACTTCCGATGTCGCTACAATAAGCAACTGCAAACATTAAACAACGTGTGTATGCTGTAATAAATAAATTTTAACATCAAGTCAGAATGCTGCAACCTCTGAAAATCGCCATATGCTTGAGAAGCCGAAATGTTTGCGCCTAGGGGACCCTGAACGGTATTTTTCTTCCTACAACCATCGCGAAAACATGAAGATCAGAGCGCTTTACAAGTAAGTTTTGACGATAAATCACAGATTTAAAGCAAAGCTTCTCGGACTTAAGAAACAACAATGGTAATGTAAATTATTACTTCGAAGTTGATTAAACTTTGGAATGATGGTAAGCCACGGGCGTTAAAATGACTCCAAAAGCGGTCGGCATAAAACTAAAGCTTTCGCTTTGGCGTGAAGAATTAATTTGAACAGCGCTCGCGCCCGTGCAGTCAAGACAAGATTTAGTATTAGCTCAGCTCGGTTTTACAAGATATGTAGGTGAGATTTACATAGGAACTAAATACAGTACAGCTAAGGAATAACGGAAATCTGTGGAAGGGAAGAGTTTGCCTCGGTTAGCGTTACTCGTGAACTTCTTCAATCACAAGAGCGTATGTTCAAGAACTTTGTGGAATCCGTTGCTGCAAGTCCGCAGTGCGGCACCTCTGATTAGTTTTCAACATTTTTTTTCGCTTTTAAATAGGTTTCTTCGCCTCAGCATGAATGAAACTTTACTGCTACTGAACTTCCTTTTGCATTTCTTTCATTTGGTTCCCTGTATTTTAGAATTTTAGGTTTTTAAAGTGAACAGTAACTTGCACGCTAGATTTCTGCATATTTAATTTACGGCAACCTCCAGGCACTTTGTTTATTTAGATTATTCGCTTTGTTCAAATATTTTTGGGAGTCTTATTCAGCTACTACAGAACTGCCAACTTGAAGAAAAGAACTGAATGGCCACTAATTTAACACACTTGAAATACGACTGATCTCAACATAATTGGCTTGTTTTTGTCGTCTTTTTGATTTACAACTTTCATTTTTCTTTTGCAGCGCCGTATAAATATTTTGATTTCTTGTTTTCAGATTGATTTTTACGTGAGTTCTTCGCTTTTAATTTCCGTTGTTTTCTCAAATGTTAGCCGCAATAGTACAGGAATGGAAATTCTGTTGTGTTTGGTTTTGTCAATAATTAGCTCATTCTCACATATTCAGTTCTCTCAACCTACGCTTTTAGGCTGGCCTAAATCAACATATTATAACAGCATAATAGTCATTTAACTAGATATCTTTAATTTTTCACCACAAACATCATAAATTACATTTTTAGACATCCTCATATTTTGTTACTCTTAAGCAACCTACTGCCCTTGACAGAACTTTGGGGAGACTGACTGCCAGCCCTAGGTTGGTGGGAGGCACAGTGGCCTCATGGTTAGTGTTCTTGTCTCTGGATTAAGCAGTCTGGGTGCGAGCCCTGACCAGGGACACTGTGTTATGTTCTTGAGAAATACACTTTTCTCTCACAGTGCCTCCTTCCACCCAGGTGTGTATACGTAAATTGTCACGGGTGAACTTTAATGCTGGGGGTAACCCTGCAATGGTCTAGCATCTCATCCAGGGGAGAGTAGAAATTTCCTAGTTGCTTCATGCGACAGAAACTGGGATAAGCTCTGGCCTGTTAGGCCCCATGGCTCATAATTTTGCAGACCTTTACCATCACTGGGATGGTTCAGATACAAAATGTGAACTATGATTGATCAATGGTTTCCAAATTAAAGGTAACCATCGACCAATCAAAGCTCACATTGTTTACCCAGAGCTCCTAGTGCCAAAGGCTGACTTTTAATCTTCATTACAACTTCACGCCACTTTAAATGTGTCTTTCTGAAATGGCTTAAACCGCTGGATGTTGTAGCTTGAAGGCTCAGTTTATTCCTTTGGGCATTGCTTTCGGTAGCATCCGAAAGTGTCTCGAATAACTTTGGTTTTATTCGGTTTGAAAAAGGTGAGATATTTTGGAAGGAGACCTCAAAGAGACTTCAAAAGACTGGAACAATGCTGCAATTAAGGGACCATGGGCGAACTGACTTGTGAACGTATCCTTTTGTTCGCGACGTGTGAATGATTATGAAGTAATCCAAAGTAATCACTGCAGACATTTTATAGATGTGGCTTCTTCATAACGTATTTTCAAATTTGTAAGCTTAAGCTTGTGTATTTTTGAATGCAGATCATATCGAGAGCTTTAAAAAGAGATCTTGAACGAGTTGTTTTGGTCACGGAAGGCCAAAATTAGATTTTTTCGTACAGCGGCGGCCATAGTTAATTTATGCGTGAACACGTCCTGATGTGTGGTGAATGCCCAGATCACTTAATGGTTTGAACTTTTCCTTTGACCACAACTTTTTAATTAGACGCTTTCGACGAGCTCTAAGGCCCGGGGGGTACTCCCTTATAAGGGCTTAATGGGGACGTGCGGCCAGCCAGGGTATGTTTTTCAGGATTTTTGTCTTAAACAGGGTATCGAATTTGTCATGTTTTGTCTTAATCAGGGTATCGATTTATCAATTTTTGTCTTAAATGGGATATCTTTTCTTGGACGATAAACAGCAAAATTTTTACTTGTAAGCTCTTGTAAATTAATATTGACTTCCGTTGAATTTGGCATTGATACCAGGCACATTAAATTTCCATTGATTACACAACAAGAGAGCCACACAATTTGTAACCGCAACTTTTAATCTATGTCTTAAACAGGGTATCAAAAATCGGAATTCTGTCTTAAACAGGGTAGGAAAATCAGCGATATTTGTCTTAAACAGGGTCAGGGTATGAGGGGCCAGGCAGCACCTCCCCACCCAAGAATATATCGAGTACCCCCCCCCCGGGCTCTTAGGAGAGATTTAATGAGGATTCTTTTATTTTGAGGCCGACTGAGTGCTCAATTCAAAGCTGCCGGCAAGTTTTATTCACAGCAGTGTCGTGTTTCATGTTATCTGTGCCTCCCAGAATATGTATTTGATGACTTTTTCTTTCTTTGCTCAATAAAGAAAGTTCAATTAAAAATCCTTGATTTGTATTTTTTTAATAAAAAACTCAGCGAGTTTTATCATTTTCCTTCATGTAGCCATGTTAACCCTGCATGTCAGTGGAAATTCTGACAATTGCGGCGTGTAACTTGTTATTAGTTTTTGTATTTTTTTATATTT